>OX451218.1:70958518-71113794 GCA_949628195.1 Phasia obesa
AAATATATATATATATATATATATATATATATATATATATATATATATATATATATATATATATATATATATATATATATATATATATATATATAAGATTAATCCATGTTTTTTAAAAAAAAGTAAAATGTATAATATAATATATATGTACATATGGTTTACATATATTTTTTATTATGCCCTATAACGGGCAATGTAATAGTCACTTTATGTTGAGATACAATAGATATTGAATTGCATTGAAGAGCAGGCCTTCCACTGTCTTCCGAAATTTATCTGCTAGAAGGCTTTAATTTGGTGTCTCTTAGGAGGGTTTTCGTAGCAAAAACAAAAAAAAAATCAGTCAAGTGCGAGTTAGACTCATACACGTAGGGTTCCGTACTACGTTTAGTACAACGTTAAAAATTCAATTTGTTAATTTTTTCATATCTTATGAGTCACCCTTTAATTTTTAAATTAAAGTCATTTTAAAATTAAAGTCATACATGCGCCTGCCTATTGCGGTTCAAAAAATAATGTAATATACGTGAGAAACATTTCACTGATGGAACACCCTTTAGATATTAGTAATTGTTACACCGGCCGTAGTAAAACATCTACTGTAAACATTTCAAGAGTCTACCTATTACGGTTCAAAAAATAAGGCTATTTACGTACAAAGCATTTGTATAGCGGCCATGGCTGAATTTTTACAGGTAGACTAGTGCAAATGTCTATATCACGTCAAATTTTTTAAAACATAGATTTTTATCAATTCTCAGATTTTCCTGAATTTTTTTTTTATATTTTTTTATCACTTTTTTCAGCATAACTTGAAGGGACTCCAAATTTTTAAACTGCCTGCAAAAATTCAGCTCGATTGGATCACGGAAAAACGGTTAAAAAACGATCCAAAGTCTTTCACACAGGTAGACAGACAGACACTACGCGTTTTATACTTTATACATGAAACATGTACATGAAAATCGCCGATACACGTGTATTTTTATTTTTTTCCCTTTCCGAAAAGGTGTATTTGGTTCATAGGACAGAACAAAAGCTAATTTTTGCGACGCGGTGTTATGTTAAAACATTTGCTTGACAGATTCTATGTGTGCATTTTTCCAAAAAAAAATCTTGACTTTGGTTAGCTTAGAAAAACTTTTTTCTTAAAAATCTTTGGATCTATTGAAAAATCATTTCTATCTTACACAGTTAAGTAGAAACGTAAAAATATTTTATTTATTAATTAATTTTCACAATATAGTTTCAACTCCCAGACAGATAGACTAGCACACTAGCCTACTGGGGCACCCAGAAACTAAAAATTATTTTTAGAAACAATAACTAGATGACTTTTTTAGAAATAGTTATATGAAACAAACAAGTGCCAACAACAGACAACCAAATTACATTTACTTTATTTATATCATTAAAAAAAAACTAAATTATCAAATTATGTATTATTATTAAGAAGATCTTTTGCCTGTTGTCTACCATCGTTAATGGTTTTCGAAAGTGCATCCTCGATATCTCTCAATGATTTTTGCATCGTAGAACAAAGATCACAATTTACCGCTGCAAATAATACAAGTAGATACAGGAAGGGAAGGATATTCATCTTGACTGTGTTGCTGCTTTTGTTGTTTAACTCAAGGTACTTACATTTTTTCTGATATCGAACGAGTTTATTTATAGTAAAATTTTAGGTCAGTAAATATTTGAAATTTTACAGAATAATTGATATTCGATCTATTACGGCACACACATATGTATGTGTATAACCAGAACTTGTAAAAGCGATTCTAATTTGCTTGAAAAAATGCATTATACCATGTTATAAATGTTATATAAGTGCAAACAACAAGTAAAAGGTAAAAAGAAGATGAAAGACGATACAACCAAAAATTTTTCATTTCAGATTTGGTTTTATTTTACTCATAAAATAAAACCATTTGTACCCTCAATTATTCTACCAAGAAACACTATATCAATATTTCATAATTTAATAACGACACTACGAGCCTATGATGTTACGGGGCAGCGAGTTTCAAATTGCGTGCCGCAGAACACGACTTCTCGGAGTAATAATCGTGATCTTCTAAATATATATTTGCGTAGGAGTCACCTTCAAGGCAGGAAATGATGTTTGATTCAGCCCCCGTGGATTCTTAGTATCATCTTTATATATGTATATAATAAAACAGTAATATTTTTCCTGACTGTCTGTCTGTCTATGTGTGCTTTCATCTCGTAAAAACTACTGGAAAACTACTGAGGAGGTATCTTTGGTTCAAATATAGGATACTTTTTTCCGCAAACATATCTCATTTCTAAGAGAAAATGGAGAAAAGGCAATGAAAGTACGCAATTATGCCATCCAATGGTACTGCAAACTTGGCAGTAACTTTTATTTCTGTATGCGGGACATTTATAACACTATTTACAAAACTATACAATAATTTTAGAATTTTATATAAATTTTCGAATTTTATATAAATTTTAGAATTTTATCTAGGGATGGATACCTCTATATAAAGAAATCATAACTGAAGCAATATAAACGTAAGAATCTTAAAATGTAGTGCGGATTACTTTCAAACAAAAATCGAACAAAATATAGTAAGCTGGTGGACGAAGTGATGGTAGTATATACATACCTAGTATGTATATATAAAGCACAAAATGTGTTTGTTTGTATGTTTCTTTGGTTGTTTGTCTGTCGGAAAGTTATACCTGCCCACAGCAGTGGACCGATCTTTTTGAAATTTTCGCAGTTTGTTACTAAATATACAGTTGGTAAAATTCGACGTGGGCGTAGCACGTAGTGTAGCTTTTTAGCTTTAGAGAAAGATAGACTGGATTAGAATAGTGGGCGTTGTGCCTCCTATACATAGTGAAAAATTATTATTGTTTTCCAGGCAAACTGCATTAGATAGGGCCATTAAGCTTTGCATGAGTAACTCCTATGCTAATGCGAATAATCTATTAAAATACAGTATTAATTGGGACAGTGGACATTTTGGTTTCGCGAAAAATATTGGGAAAAATTCACCAAAGAATCGATTTATACATATACAATGTACTGCAATATTCTCTATTTTTGACAGAACGATTTATCCCAAGAACCAGAGCCAATTCAAAAAATTTATTACTTATACGCTAAAAACCAAATCTATAAATGTATCAGTATTTAATAATTAATATAGAAAAGAGAATCAAGAAGCCGTTGGCCAAGAAATCTATAATTTTCGGACTTTGCTAAATATATGACAGTTTCTTATGTTTTCTGGAGCAAGTCGTTTCGCTTTTTTAATTATTATTTTCACACTAATTTAATTTCTAAACATAGTGTAATGCTTTATCTACTACAAATTATAATTAGTTCTACTACTTTGTCATTTAGATACGCGTTCGCTACAGTTAATTCCCGTAAATTTTACAATTATTCTGGAAAATATCAAATTTTCACGAACCTAAATACTCGACTATAAATAAACTCTCCTGCAAATAACGATGTCAAACCAAGTAAAACAATCAAGATGAATATTAAAAACTTTCTGTATCTGCTTGTAGTATTTGCTATCGTTAATGGTGCATAGCCAACAGCGAAACCAACGCCAACCGAAGAAACGCCTGCAGAATGAAAACCTTTATTAATTTAAAAAGCTTCTTTTAATCATTGATCATGAAATGTTAACGTAATCGATTCATAAGTATATATATGTTGTCATAAATGCAAAATTTTTGAAAGCCATTTTGTATTTCTAATAAATATTTACAGGATCTTATTTTTATAAACAAAACAGTTATTAAAAAGAGGCGTAAGACGGCAAATCTCTTGTTATGCACAGGGTGAGCTAGAGATAATAATGAACTTTTTCATGTATGGGACAATCGCCCTTTGTACCCTCAATTATTCTAACGAGTGATTTTTTAAGAGCTTGAGAACTTTTTTTAAAAAAAAAACGCATAAAATTTGCAAAATCTCATCGGTTCTTTATTTGAAACGTTTGATTGGTCCATGACATTTACTTTTTGAAGATAATTTCATTTAAATGTTGACCGCGGCTGCGTCTTAGGTGGTCCATTCGGAAAGTCCAATTTTGGGCAACTTTTTCGAGCATTTCGGCCGGAATAGCCCGAATTTCTTCGGAAATGTTGTCTTCCAAAGCTGGAATAGTTGCTGGCTTATTTCTGTAGACTTTAGACTTGACGTAGCCCCACAAAAAATAGTCTAAAGGCGTCAAATCGCATGATCTTGGTGGCCAACTTACCGGTCCATTTCTTGAGATGAATTGTTCTCCGAAGTTTTCCCTCAAAATGGCCATAGAATCGCGAGCTGTGTGGCATGTAGCGCCATCTTGTTGAAACCACATGTCAACCAAGTTCAGTTGTTCCATTTTTGGCAACAAAAAGTTTGTTAGCATCGAACGATAGCGATCGCCATTCACCGTAACGTTGCGTCCAACAGCATCTTTGAAAAAATACGGTCCAATGATTCCACCAGCGTACAAACCACACCAAACAGTGCATTTTTCGGGATGCATGGGCAGTTCTTGAACGGCTTCTGGTTGCTCTTCACTCCAAATGCGGCAATTTTGCTTATTTACGTAGCCATTCAACCAGAAATGAGCCTCATCGCTGAACAAAATTTGTCACATTTGAACATTTCGAACCGAACACTGATTTTGGTAATAAAATTCAATGATTTGCAAGCGTTGCTCGTTAGTAAGTCTATTCATGATGAAATGTCAAAGCATACTGAGCATCTTTCTCTTTGGCACCATGTCTGAAATCTCACGTGATCTGTCAAATACTAATGCATGAAAATCCTAACCTCAAAAAAATCACCCATTACAATAATAAGTAATGTCATAGAGTATATAAGAATGTAGTTATAAGAATGTAGTCTTTTGTTGTGACAGCCGTAGTTGCAAGAGACATGACATTTGTAACTGATTGAACATTTGACTAGAAATTGTGTTTATCAATAATAAACGAAAAATCACATACGATTAGAGATATTTTGCTAAATTAAAAATAAGACTTTTAGCAGAGGCAACAAAAAGGAATAATTAATATTTTTACAAGTAAGATCAAGGAATATGCAACTCAAGTGTCAAATATTTTATTGGATGCAGGTACCTAAAATAAGGTTTGACATAAAACAGTTACGCGATCAAATACCAATTTTTCATTCAAATATTTCTGATCTGCACAAAAACATGAGGTCCAATAATATAGACCGTTAAGGGTACTGACTTAAATGTGAGGACCAATTTTTTGCTTGCTACAATACAATTACGCTGAATGGTGTTCCAAGACCTTTCATTGCAAGCAAGTACCTTGTTCCTATTTTGATCTCAGTGATATTAATTGCCCAAAGGCGCCAAAATAGGATTCTTAGAATCATTACACCCGAGCCTTGGTATGTTGAAGACTGAAACATCCACGAAAATCTAAGTGTGTCATCAGTTAAAGCAGAAATAGCGAAGTATGCATTAACGTATTTAATGAAACTTGAAACGCATGCAAATCTGCCTTCCCGTATCATACTAAATGACCGTTACAATCGGCTAAGAACTTTGTTTCTCTCGTCCGAACATTAGATGGATGACACGCAAATGATAGCAGTAACCGTGAAACATAAAATGTTTTATTTAGCACCAGCTGGACTTAACAAGTATATTATTAAAAACATTTTTTTTCACACTTATGTTTTTCCATCTTTTAATTTTTTTGTGATTACTTACTCACCGAGACTTACTTGTATACGCAATTTGAGATTTAAAGCTGTAGTGGAAGTGACAGCGCTAAAACTATAGTCTCATGCGCTATCTTGGATAAAGATTTCTCGTTTTCAGATATTTCTTGGTACTTACTCACTGAGACATACTTGTCTATCAAGTAGCTGTTTAACTAAAGTGGAAGTGCCATATAATATTGATGAGTCCGTGAGTATACGAGTATAGTAAAATATGCAATTTTTTACAACATCATATTGGCAGAAACTCTACCCTCAGCTTAGACTGCAAACTTTTACTGTACAAGTCGATCCTCAAACCAATTTGATGTTACGGAATTCAGTTATGGGGGACTGCGTCAGATTTTGTCAATATTACCGACAAAATTAAAAGGCGCCAAAATAAGACTACGCACAATTACAGCTGATCCCTGGTATATAAAAAACTAGAAAATCCACAGTCAAAGCAGAAATAGCAAAACATGCAGTAACGTATTTACAAAAGCTTGAAACTCATCCAAATCCTTTGGTGCATAACATACTAAACGAATCGGGTTACATTCGTCTTATGAAAATGGGCCTGATTTTCGACGAAAATCATCTTCAGTGATGAGGCATAATTTTACCTCAGTGGATTCGTCAATAAGCAGAATAGCCGCATTTGGGCGAATGATAATCCAATAGTCATTGTCGAAAAACCAATGCACCCACAACGAGTTACTGTTACTGTGCGGTTTATGGGCTGGCGGCATCATCTGGCCGTACTTTTTCCAAAATGAGACCGGTCAGGTAGTTAGTGTGGATAGCGTTCGATATCGTGAAATGATAACGAACTTTGTATGGCCCGAATTGGAAGATATGGATGTGGACGATATTCGGTTTCAACAGCACCACACACCACATATGTGGTTTCAACACTTGTGTGGTCATAACGAAAAAATGGTTTTTTTACACGAAAAATTCAATTGCCGTGTTATCTCAAGTGGTAGGGATGTCAATTGGCCGCCAAGATCATGTGATTTGACACCGTTGGACTTCTTTATTTGGGGTTATTTGAAAGAACAGGTGTACATCGATAAGCCAGCAACAATTCAAGAGCTAGAGGATGAGATAATTCGACACATTAACGGCATAGAACCTCAATTATGCCTCAGGGTCATCGAAAGTTTAGAGCATCGGATGAAGGTGTGCCGCCGAGGTCGCGGCTACCATTTGGCCGATATTTTGTTCCATACATAACTAAATCATTAAAGAAATTACAGTAATTTCCTCAATAATTTCCTAGTATTTTCCTAATAATTTACAAGTACTGCTTTTTATGTCAAATAAGTTCCAAAACTTCATCAAAAAATTAAAAAAAGGCGTAGTTAATTATTTCCGTAAACACATAGAACGATGCTGTTCGATTACGACTTTTGATCAAAATAAAGAATTTTAAGTTGTGATAGATACACTCTTTTCCTTTTCTTTTATTTTCAATTCGTTTGATATTTAAGTACAATTTATCCATTCAATATAATTTGGCTCAGAGAAATATTTACTTCAGTGTCATCCAGATTTCATCATCTTTGTCACAGTCGAAGACGTGAGCTTAACATAAGTTAAACCATTTTGTGATAAAAGTAAAAAAAATTTTAACTAAGGTAAAACAGGACGAATGTGTTCTTGTAACATACCAACTGGCTGACTTCCAAAATGTATCAAAACAATTTTTTTTAGAGTTCTGCTATGGTGTTTACACAATGCACATATCCATACCCATATTTTTCCTTACTATGGTATCAATAAATGACAATTTGATAAAAATTGCGTTTTAAAACACTAACCTAAACTCAAATGCAATTTTAGAATTTTTTGTATTATATTTTAATTATTTATTTATTTTTATTTTTTGTGATTTAATATTTTTATCACTTTAATACAATAAACTTAATCATCTTAATTTGGAAACAAAAGAAAACTTATATTGCAGCACAAAGAAATAATAGAAAATTATATTTTCAGTCACAATGAATGAAAAAGTCTGTGCAGCTTTGTGGAAAATTTCTAAACGCATTCAACATAAGAAATATGAGAAATTTATATTAAGGCTTCACTTTTTCAGATTATAATTAATTTTTCTTTTCAAAGTTTCATAATGAATAAAAATTCAATGAATTCATTTCTTTTAGTTCTTTTTATTTTCTTGGAAATCAACTTGACCATGAGACAGAAAAAACTTGATATTGTGGCAATAAACCAAGGTCATGTTAAAGGCATTATGTTTTATATTTTATTTATATTCAATCACTTGTAATAAGACATTTATATCATTTGTTATCCAAACTCACAAAAATACACAAATTAAATTAGGGTCGATTATTAAATAAATCAAGAAAAATAATAAATTAAACTTTAATAAATTTCAATTGATAAGATGATTTATTAAGTCAATAATTTATTGAACTCATAAATTTCTCTATAAGGGTTCAAAGTGATAAAGGGTCAAACGTAGAGTTTTTTAGAGAATAAATAAGAAATAAAAATAATATCTAAAGATAAAATAGTCCAAAGCGTAAATGTCAAAAAACATTATATAATAAATTAAAATAAAGACCAAGGAAAACATTTAAATTTAAAAAGAATTTATACAAAACAAAATTTGTATGTTTACTTTGCACAGTGGTCCGATTGCTTAACCTAGCTGGAAAAAAGTCATAACTCGCTTTTGCAAAGTCGCATGGACATGAAACTTGCACACACATGGGAAAAATATCATATTTATTAATCGAAACTTTTTTATCTCTATTTCAAATTGTAATATACATTACAATAAGTAGCTGCAGTAAGAAATAATGTGTTAAATTTAATAGTGACATTTTTTTCTAATATGAAATTATATTCCAAATGATATTGAAGACAATATATTTAATGGCTTTGAAGTAAAATGAACGCAAGAACGATTCCGATGCTTTTTCCGACATTACGGTATTACTTACTTACTTAAGTTTTCTTTATAACCTGTTATTGGTCTTATCCCGCATAATGAATGATTTTCAAGCATTTTGATTTACCAAAACATGGCTTCTTCCACTTGGCCCATCATTATTTAGTTGATGGCGGAACCGAGGTATATAATTTATTCTACTACCTTGACGCTGCAACTATCGGACTTCACAATTTCGCCTTTCCTGGAAATGGCACCCGTTACATCACGCTGTATCTTTCCAACAATGTCAATGTCGTCCGCATATGCGAAGATATGGTCTTTAGTCTTGAATATGACAGTTTTATAAAATTCTGCTTTTTTTTTTAAATATTATCTCAATCAGAAGAAGGTGTACGATAAGCTGTCACCGTGTCAAAAACCTCTTGTAGTGTTAATGGCTCGGAGAAGTGAAACAATAGTATAGACCACACCCCTATATACAATACAAGTACGGTACAATGAGTAGTAATTTATATAACATGGAAATCCTGGACCCATGTGCTAACCCCTTGTGTAGGAGGACTTTTTTTGGAGACCATCTAACTCCTGACACTTTATTATTGCCCTTTCTGTTGCACCATCCCTGCAAAGCTTGGTCCAATCCACAGCCACCACATGTACCCCGAAGGGACCCCAGCAATAATAGGCCACAGAGACAGGCGGATCTCTGTGGGTATACCAGTGCACGTGGTACGAGTGGTTTGGACACTGGACGGACCCAGAAAGACCCTGCATTACACTAGCCAGTTGTTCCAAATTCAGGTTCCAGGAACCCCAGCGTCTAGTGCCCTTATTTTGCCCAAAAGCACTGCGTCAGCCGAGACAAGTTTCAAAGTAACAATTAAATAGAATTTTTAACCTATTGATATTGATTCCTCGAATTGAAGTTCCCATCATCAGGCATGCTTTCCTAATCGCAAATGGCGCAGACTCTCTGTTGCCTGCACCTTATCAACTCCGCTCTTGTACAGCTCTGCCGATATTTCGTGTGGAATGGGATTCTGGTATTTAGCACCTGCCCGCAAAAGGATATATTTTTGCTTTTTACCACAGATAAACAAAACTAACGCCTTCTGATTTGTGTATGGTAATGGAACGTTAGGCGATACGTCACTTTTTCAATTTTGAAAGCTCTTAACGGAGAAGATATTATGGATTTGATATTGTTTGCAACACGTATTTTTCCAGGCTTATAGAGACTTTTTCCAGCGATGCAAAAATGAGCTCTTCTGTTTACCGTTTTCCAACTTTTTTTGCTTTTCTCTTTTATTTTTCATCTGGTCTGTCACAATTAGATGTCTAAGTTCCTTCCAGAGATCCTTCATAAAGGGATGTTCAAGAAACTTCAGTTGGAATAACTAAAGACCCATCTAGCCATTATTTGTTTGCGGCTTCGACTTTTTCGTCAGAATACTTACAAACATTCGAGCACTTCTAAGAAATATTTTTATTTTTTAATTTCCGAAACAATGCAGCTCTTTTCGTTTTGTCAATTTCATTTTAGCAAATTAAAAGATTTTACAGACATAGGACATTATTGCCAAAATCTGTTAACAAATTCGTCTACATTTGTGTACAGATGACTAAATTAATCACGCCATATGGCTTGATAATGACACTCATACACCGAAAGCACTCGTCAACCGTACCACACAAACAGCTAGTGACGACGCACATAGCCGGACATTACTTTTTGTTTAGCTTACATTGATTTTGAAAACTTACTGAGTGCGCCTAGATTAATTAAACTTGTTAGAAAATCTCTTATGGTGATAGGCTGTTAAAGCTATAAAATAAGAAATATCGCACTAAGGAGAAAAAAGTTCCCCTAAGAAGAACTAATCCTACCACTGAAAAAATCAATTTGTTTAAGTTTTCCCATACTTTTGTTTAGCAAATTCAACTTTTATAGTCACCGAATGTTCAGAATCCTAAACTTGAACCCTGGATATTCTGAAAGGCCATTTTTCGCCCCGCGCCCTTTTGTGGGTGGTGACATAAAATATGTTATTTGCAAAAATAAATTAATTATTAATAGAAATGGATTATGGCAGGGCGAGGTATCCCTCCAATCACACCCCCCGAAACGTCCAATTTCTTTTTAATTTTTTGTTTTTTTAATTTCCAAAAATATTCGTTTTGAAGCATTTATGACGAAGAAAATAATATTATGAAGTCATATTTGTAATTTTTTAATTTAAAAGATTTAATTTATCTAAGAATTATTAATTTATTCATAACTAGCTGTGCCCGCCACTTCGTCAACGGTCTTATTTTACGCTAAACGTAATCCACTTTAAGACCCTTAATTTTATAGTGCTTCAGATATGGTTTATGTAATTGCTTTATATTAAGGTACCCATGCCTGGGTAATTACTCAAAAACATATAAAAATCTAAAATTCCAAAATTATTGTAGAGTACTGTAAATAGTGTTTTAAATTACCTGCTTACAAAAATAAAAGTTGCTGCCAAATTTGCAGTACCATTGAATCGGTAAAATTGCGTACCTTCACTACTTGTTCTGCCTCCTTCTTGGGAATGAAATATCCTATATTTGAAACACGATACCAAGGTACCTCTCCATAAAATTCTAATATAATTCATCCAGTAGTTTTTACGTGATGCGAACACAAACAGACAGACAGGCAGAAAATCACAGTTTTATTATATGAAGAGATAATAAATAATTTACACTAGTAACAATAAATGTTATTTAAAATAATAACAATTAATTTATTTAAAACAACTTAGAAACCACAAACATTTTATTACCGACAAGAAGGTTTCTTACTCGTATCTACCTATGCAAGATGAGCAAAAACAGAAAAACGGCGAAATTTGGAAAAATTCGCCAAAAAAAAAACGCACAACGTTTTTTCTATAGTATAAAATAAGAGATCGTAAATTTTATAGTAATATATAACATTTTAAGGATCGCGATAGCCCTGAATTTTCACTTTTTGTTTTGACAAAAAAAAGACATTTTTTATCATAAAAATTTAAAATAAAAATTTTCTAAAAATTAATATAAGTATGTACCTTCTAATATAGCTTTTCACAAAAAAAAAATCAATACAAAATCTCTATTCCTTTACCCTTATAAATAAGGACAAATTAGGTTAGTAGGTATTCTATACGTAGGTAGTCTATTAGCCAGGGAGTATAGGTTCGATTTCTATTAAATACTATTTTGTGTTGTATCACTACAAGTTGGCAGGAAGGTCAGTTGGATATTTCGAGGTATCAAGTGCCATCCGAGGGCGATAGAAGGGATTCCTAAAGATACCTATAAAATTCTGTATCCAGCTCCAAAAAAAAAAAAACAAGCTACATGTTGTTGAAAAATGTCGCTAAGTTGATAAACCGTTTAAATTAAGTTTTACATCTTTTTCAAAAGTTTTAACATGCATTCAAAATTTTAGCATTTAGAAATAAGCTAAATTAAATAAAATTGCTTTAATTCAAAATTAATTTAATTGCTTTCTCTATTATAATTTAATAAATTATTAAATTCAAATTGTTTTTATTTAAATAACAAAGACCTAAAAAAATATTGATAAGAATAAATAATAATCATACTAATTTTTTAGTTTACACGTAACACTGTTTATGCTTAAATCTATACAAATTCTAATAAAAAATACAAACTAAATAAACATTAGAGTGACGTGGTTTTATAGACAAAAAAAAAAAAAAAAACAGAACACAGAGTAACACTATTTCAAAGCTAATGGGTTATTAAATGCTTTAAATTATTTAAGATTAAAAAAATCGCTGCTTGTAAAATGCCCGTTAAAAAATCGGCGAACAACAAAATTCAAAATCTTCAAATTAGTAATCGCCTTAAAAAAATTTAAAATATATTGCCAAAAACGAATAATCAAAATTTCGCCCAAAAATTAAGAAAAAGACCCTGAAAACAAATGTTTTATTACCCATTTTTAGGGTTCCGTACACAAAGTGTAAAAACGTAACCCTATTGTTTTCGCTACAATGTCTGTCCGCTTTTCAGCGCCTTTTATCTCTGAAACCGTAATAGATAGACTCTTGACTCTTGCCGCTCTAGCAACAAATACTAAAACTAATAGGGTGTTCCGATAGAGAGGTGTTATTCACGAATAAGTGCCTATTTCGTGAACTGTAGGTGGCATAGACTCAAGATTTAAAAACAGTAATTAAAACTTAGTTCGCTATATAAACAAGTATAAAAAAATAAACCTTAAAATTAAAGAGTGGTGTGATTTGCATGTATAAGGCCTAAGTTTTGAACTATAATAGGTAGACGCTTGAAATTTTCACAGAAGGTTTATAACTGTGGCCACTATAGCAATAAATACTAAAACTTATCTGGTGTTCCGAAAGTGAGGTGTTATTTGCCGTTATGTCTTTATTTCTTGAGCTATAGGAGGCAACCACTTAAAATTTGCAGACAGCAATTAACTCTATGTTCGCTTTCTATTAAATTAAACCTTAAAATTAAAGGGTGTTCAGAGAGTGACGTGCTTTGCGTGTATATGGCCTAAGTTTTGAATGATAATAAGTAGACTCTTTAAGTTTTTACAAGAGGTTTATTACTATAGAAACTATAACAAATAATAAAAATTAAAGGGTGTTCCGACAGAGACATGTTTTTTACTTAAATAGCCTTATTTTTTGAACCGTAATAGGTAGACTCTTAATTTGTTTACAGTAGATGTTGTACTTCGGACACTGTAACAATTACTGATTACTAAAGGGTGATCCATCAGTGACATGTTTTTCACGTATATTACCTTATTTTTTGAACCGCAATATATAATTATAACGGAATAACAACAATTCCTAAAATTTAAAGGGTGTTCCAATAGCGATGCAATTTTTGCGAATATGAATTATTTTAAAAAGAATAGAAAGAATGCCCCATAAGAAATGAAAAAATTAACAACTTGAGTTGTTAAAGCCGTACTAAACATAGTGCGGAACCCTACGTGTGTCAGACTAACTCGCACTTGACTGATTTATTTATTAACGTTCCGTATCCCAAGGGCAAAATCTTACACTTATTGTTTTCGCCACACGATGTATTACTGTGGCCGGTATCACAAAAAATACTAAAACTTGGAAGGTATTCCAAAAGTGATGTTTTGTTCGCGTCTATGCCTTCCTTTTTAAACCGTAAGAGTCAGACACTTGAAATTTACACATATTAATTAAAACTATGTTCGCTGTATAAACAAGCATTAAAAAATAAACCTAGAAATAAAAGCGTGATGCGACAGTGACAAACAAATTGTAAAAATTAAAGGGTGTTCTGATAGTGACATGATTTCCACGTATATAGGCTTGTTTTTTGAGCCGTTATATGTAGAGTTTTAATGTATTCATAGAATGTGTATTACCAAATACTAATATTTAAAGGGTCTTACGATAGTAACGCTATTTTCGCTATTGTGATTACATATGTTTTTATGCGTAAATTTATACAAAGTTTTTAAAATTATGTCCGTTATGAGCGAAAGTAACACAAATTTTCATATCTATCCTTATTTTTGAACCCGAATAGGTAGACACTTTAAATCTATACAGAGTAAAAATATTCCCCTATAAAAAGTACACAATAGAAAACCAGAAATTATAGGCTGTTTCGAAAGTGATTATTTATTATTAATGTAGGGGGAATATCGAAGCAGGCCACTTCCAAAACGGGTTCTATTTCGACCCCCTTCCGGTCTTTATGATTATAGACAACCGAAATGTTATTACGGCAACCTTACCCTCTAGACTACAACAAGCCTTTAATCTTGACTTTAGTGATTTCAGACAGACGGCTGGTAACTGTCGTCCTTCTTTCTCATCACGCAGTCTCTGGTAATTGCTAGCATATGTTCAAGGCTTAGATCCCCCATGGCATCCACATTTAACAAGCTTCTACCAGTGATCCTAAGTCTTATGCTAGCCAGTGCCGGACATTTACACACAATGTGTGCTCTTCCATGTACAATCTGCAAGTATCATCTTCGATTTTCATCTTGACTAGATGATAATTGAAGTTTTCATGACCTGTCACCAATGCAGTTATCTAGCTTAGAGTACATTTATTGTATCTCAGTACCTTACTAGCCTTCCTGCCCATGGGCTCCTTGAGCAACATTTGAGCCTGCCTGCACTTAGTGGTCTCCCTCCACTTTTTCAGGTTTAATGAGTCCACCCATTGTTGAACCTTAGCTCGTATAACGCCATTACCCAGCGCTACTCTGGGTCCTGGTCCACAGAAATTCACATCAGATCCCACTTTCGCTAGTTGTTCTGTTGCTTCATTCCCAGCTGTGCCTATGTGTCCCTTAACCCACATCAATGTTACTTCATTAACCGTGGCACATCTGTTAATTTTTAAAACACATTTCAGTTTTAGTTTGGGGTACACCTTAACCTGCATCATACGCTTTATAATGGACTGTTTGTCAAGTGCAATGAGCATCTTTCTCCCCTATACATACGACATTCCAGCAAATGATCCAACGCATGCAGCAGCCCAAGCAATTCTGCCTGGTAAACGGAGACGTACTCCCTCAAACGCAGACTACAGGACAAGTTCAGCTCAACTAAGTATACACCTGCTCCTGCTCTACCGCCCATAAGAGATCCATCAGTAAAAATGAAGATGTCGTTCTCCATACACTCATTGTGTATAACGCCTTCCGCAATGAGTGTCCTATGCTCTCTTTCCGCTATCTTGCTTCTACTCATGCGTTCCATCTAAAAAGGTCTATAGTATCTGATGCCACTGTCCGTCAGTAGGGACATTAATTTTCGTTTTAACTATCGAACTAAGTCAATATCGATATTTAATATCGATATTTAATTTTTTATTATTTAATTTTAGATTAAGATTAATTCTGGCCATTATCGATAGGTTTTCACAACTAATAGGTCACAAGCTTGTTAAATTTTTAACCTTTCACAATCGCAAACTTTTCGAATTTATTTCAATAGACAAACAGACATTGGTATTAATACAATATTTATAAATCTTGTTACCTAGTGTAAAAAAATACCTAAAAAAAGTTATTGGTCGCTGTATATTTAAACAAGCAAACAACTGTCAATTAATATTCTTGTTAAAATGAATTTAATTATGTTCGTAATTTATTTGATAATATTAGTCTATTTTTTAAACTAAATTTTCATACACTAAAAAATAATAAATAAACCAAACGAAAAAAAAGAAAAAAAAAAAATAATAAAATGAATGTTTATGAAATAAAACAGCACTTTGCGAAAAGGGGAAAATTTAAATTTATTTAATGACAGCTCGCTTATTATTAAATTTAATATAATTTTAATAGCACTAATTATATAATTTACATAAACACAAATATACCAATAAATTAGAATTTGACATGTTTTTATTAGCAAAATGAAAAAACAAAAGTCTGTTTGAAAACATATACATACATACATACATACATACATACATACATACATACATACATACATACATACATACATACATACATACATACATACATACTACATATTTAAAATTTTTTAACATGACAGGCGTTCCAAATTGCATGTCAACTTCAGTGTTGAACAAAAATGAACTACAAAGTCCAAAATGAAATTATGAAACAAACACTTTAAGCTGAAAAATAACATGCCAGTCATATACAGATTTTTCAACCCGTATGGCTGCATGATTGAAAGATTAATAAATGAACGAATGAGTTGTGTATGTATAGTCTCGTCGGTTGTCAACAATGATCGATTGAATGAAAGTCAAATATTTGCATGTTCGGAAACACTAGCATGCAAATAGCTGTTTATGTGTTGAAAAAAAAAAAAAATGCAAAAAAGTATTTAACATTTGTACCGGTTGGTTTTCATAACCTTATAATTAATAGTTATAGATGGTATGTTATCGGAATCATTTTCAGCTGCTAGTAAGTATAAGTGTACGTTAAGACGACAGATAATCTTACTTTTAAATTTTCAAGTGACTATTTTTTATTTTTAATATTTCAAAATAGGTTGTTCCTTTTTATTTATTTCTTCCATTGCCATTTCTTCCTTTAATTGTAATTTTGCTAAGCAGTAGTTTAACCATTGTTTAAAAGTTATATTATAGATTGGTTCTTAAAACAAAAATAGAAGTTTGTCTATCGAGGCATTTAAGGGGCAAGTAGCAAACAGTTAAATAAATGCCAATTAAATCAAGTTTTGTTTTTAATAAATGAGAAAAATCAAAAAATAGAAAATTATGTTTTTGTCACACAAAATGATAGATAACAAGTAAGAGTCCTATATTCGGCCGTGCCGAATCTTCTATACCCTTCACCGCATTCATTTGATTTATACAGACATGTACATTATCCATATGGTTGACGCGTTACATAAATTAAAATAAGTCGTATGAGAAAAAAATCATTATTCACGCCTTAAAGAAATAGAAGACACCGGCTACGCTGTCGTTGGCTACAACTGTCGCCGTGTAGTCAACTACTTAATGATATTGAAGATGACAGCTACATCGCAAACTCTGACATTGTTGTAAAAATACCCATTTTGCTTTTATAAAATTCAATAACTTTTTCAAAAAATAATAAATATTTCCTCCAAGATTTTTTGTTTGTACATATCATGGCAGAATAATATCAGGTACGTGCAGTTCGACAGCTGATAAGTTTTTTTCTTGGATTGTTTTGAATTTTCGTTGTCAACTTTGTTTACGTTTGAGTCAGGGTTGGTAAAGTTTGTACCGTTTGTGGTACAATTGTACCATTTTTTTGTACAATTTTTATCTGAAAAGTAGAATGGTATACCAATGAATCATTTGGTCAATTTAAACATGTTCCTATGTTGCGGACTATTTAAGATGCCATTTAAACTATTCAGCACAAATTTTTAATAACAATCTGCATTCTAATTTATAAACTTCTTATTTATTTTCTTCTGCTGCTGCAATTAAAGATATTTCTGTCATTTTTTTTCTATCTTAAACAAATACTGAACTACTTTAATTTTTGACACTAAAACATAAATATTTTTTAAATTTCAAAGCAGTTATTTTTTGTTTTGTCATGTTCGCTGTTATGTTGTCATATTTAATACATAAAAATTGGTTTTGAATTTTTTTCGATTAAATGAAACCTAACTGAATAAATATAAGTTAAAACCATTCCGATCGGAATAATAACTGCGGAATCATTTCAATTCCAAACGAAATTTTTGACATGCTAGAATAAATAGGTTTTTGAAAGGCAATAAAAATATTTGCTTGAAGTATCTTTACTTACAGCAGCAAAATGATAATAAACATCGCAGAGTTTTAATTAAAAGATGTCCTAAATAGTTTAAAGGTTGAGAAATGTTAAAAATATCAGTACCACATAGCAAATTGAAGGTAGTTTAATTCCAAAAAATTTTCCGTTTTCTATAGAAGCAAAATACGGAATCAATTCCAAGATTGTAACAAAATTATGTTTATTTCACTATGATTTAAATATTAAATTAACATACAAAATGATTTAATACAATCTGAGCCTAAAAAGTACAATTTGAAAAGCCGGTTAGTAAATTTAAAAATTTCATTTACCATCCCTAGTTTTAGTTTGTTTTTTGTATTTAATTCTCTAGAATTGTTTTGTATTTTCTATATAGTTTATTTCTGGCAATAGGCCTGTTCAGTAACTAAAAGAAAATATAATTAAAGTATTGAAAACTAAATACAATTGTTGTTGTATTTTTCTTTATTTTAGCAGGACTAGAAAACGACAAACATTAATTTTAATTTGGTTTTTAATCTAGATATTTTCGTTTGTTTTATATTTAATAAATAGTAAGGAATGCGTCATGCATTAAGCGCAAATTTACCTTTTTACGGACGCCCTATGCTCCAGTGGTATATAAAGTTGTTAGGTTTGTGTTTGACGTAAGGCATCGAAAACCTGTTCATGGCCATGAAAATGGGCATTATAACCACATATCGTCATATGTCAACAAATTTTTGTAATGTTATTTTGCTCAGTTTTTAACTATAAAGTATCTTTTGAATTTCTATAATAGGGTAATTCCATGTCAAATCAACCAAAAAAAAAAATTGTTTTCAAATTTACTACTTCCGATTTTATTCAAACTTTTGTTGTTTATATTCTTTCTGAAGCCAAATAACATTTTAAAAAAATTCTATCTCTTGCAGTTTTTTTTAGCAAAACAGTTATTAAAAGAGGAAAATATCGCTTTTTTGCATATAAGCTCGAGGATTAAATATAGTCTTATTTCAGTTCTATAAGCTCTAGGAAGTAATAGCTCATTTTAAAGGGGATTTCATACGCTTTAATTTGATATCAATTATGAAAAAAACAAATTTTTAATACATTTTTTTTCTTAAATTTAAAAAAAAGTTTTATAAAAATCTTTGTCTTCTATTTTTTTCTAAAAATTCATATATGTTTTTTAATGTGCTTAGTGAGTACACCATAAAAATTTCAGAGTGGGACCATGGTGGGATCAGAAGTTATATTAAAAGAACTTAATTTTAACTAATTACAAACTGAAAAAATATAAATAGGTATAAAATATTCCCTAAAACTGAAAAATATGTCGTTTTTTTAACATTACTTCTGATCCCACCATGGTCCCACTCTGAAATTTGTATGGTGTGCATATAATTTGTTAAAAATTAGTTTTTTTCATGATCGATAGCAAATTAAAGCGTATGGAATCCCCTTTAAAATGAGATATTATTCAACTTCCTAGGGCTTATAGAACTGGAATTAGAATATATTTAATCCTTGAGCGCATATACAAAAAAGCGATATTTTCCGACTTTCATAGCTGTATAGCTAAAAAACTACAAGAGAAAAAATTATAATTGTATTCAGAGAGTCAAGGAATATAAATAACTGAAGTTTCAATAAAATCTGAAGTAGTCATTTTGAGTGCCTTGTTGATTTGACGTGGAATTACCCAATATTATCAAGTATGGTGCACCACAGTTTCTAGCAGAGAAGTTTAATTTTTCGCACTCTACTAGAAATATTCAAATATTCATTAATTAATAGTTTAGTCTTTCAGTCATTTAGTTTTTAGTCATTTCTTATTACAGTTGCTCATATCTCGAACGGTTTGCCTAATAATTTAAGATCTTTTTCCTATTCTTTGTTTTCGTATCGCAAAAAACTCATCAATCATTATAGTGGTCATTTTATTTAAACCCTTCCACTTCTGATGTTCGACTACTGTTCAGTTTCTTCTCTTCTATTTGTTTGAAAGCATTTATTGTTATAGATTGAAGCTGTTAACAAAAAATTAGTTATTAAACGTTTTTCTTTTTATTTTAATTTGTTTAGGGTTGTCTACAGTCTAAATAAAACTATTCAAAATTGTAATATATATTTTGGCCGCAAAGGGCTTTTTACGGTATTTTCAATTATTTTTCTAAAAATAAAAAAAGAGTATAGAAATTAATTTTGAATAAAAATATTTATTAGTACTGACTAAAAAATATTTATTTTTAAAACAGGGTACATACGAGGGAGTATCTATCTACTCTCTTTGTTATTATTATTGCTCATGAATGAAACTTAATCAGCACAATTTTTAAGTCATTTATGACGACACCTAAATTTATTTGCTTATTTTCCGTAATTGATTATAAATAATTTTGCTTTACTCTATTACTTTTGTAGTTTCTGCTAGGAAAGTAATTGAACAGACCTATTAAGTTTCCTTATTTTAGTCAGCCGCTTTTGACATCGAAAATATAATTTTCTACCAACAAAATACACATTGTTTTTGTTGCTGTAGAACTGAGAGTACCTGATATTATTCTACCATAAATTTGTAATTTATAATTTTGTGACATTTTCTTGTGTTGAATAAAATAAAACTGTCGCATAAAGCATTAAACACATAGACGACAGCAGGATAACGACTACAACCTGTCAAAATTAAAATACACGCTTTTATATGAAAACGATTATTTTGACGACATCATAGTTACATAGCTACACGACCACCGTTGTGGCTGTAGCCAGCTTAGGCTAATTTCTATTTTTGTTTGCGAAAATTTTATTTTATTCAACAAAAGAAAATGTCACAAAATTAAAAATAAAAATTTATTTACAGTCAAATGGTTTTGAGCAAATAAATGTATTTGTTTTGATATGGTAGAAGTATTTTTTGAAAAAGTAATTTTTTTTATAAGTTAAATATGTATTTCGACAATATTTTCATAGTTTTGAAGTATGTCGCTGTCGTCTTCAGCATAATTGAGTAGCTGACTACATGGTGACGATTGTAGCCAACGGCATTTGTAGTCGTATAGCCGCTGTTGTCTATGTGTTTAAAGCTTAAATATTGAAATTGTTGTTTCAAAATAATCGTTTACCTATAAACGTGTTTATTTTATTTTTGACAGCTTGTATTCGGTATCCTGATGATGACTATGTGTTAAATGCATCTTAGCTTTAAAAGAGAGATCTCATCTATTTAAGAATCAAACGCATTTAAAAAAATATGTTAGTCTATATACATATATTCTTAATATTAAAAATATGTTATGTCACACTCATGATTTTCACTTCCATAGAAATACTGAATTCTTTTAAATATTTTAAAATTGTTTGTAAAAATTTTTGTAAAATTTTTTTGTAAAATTTTATTCGAAAATTTTTTGGAAAATTTTTTTGTTTGAAAAATTTTCTGTAAAAATAATTTTTTAAAATTGGTTTGTAAATTTCTTTGTAAAATTTTTTGTTTTAAAATTAATTTTTTATTTTTTTTAAATTAAATTTTAATTTTTTTAATTTTATTGAAATTTTTTTTAATTTAGCACCCACCTTCCTGCAATATATATTTAGTTAGAATGGTCAAACTAAAGCAAACAAATTTCCTCATCTTGCCCCCCATGTGGCATTTAACAGCTCCTGTATACTAGTGGGCACCCTCTCCATTGGCTATCTCTGTGTGTATTGCTATAACGGTCTTTAACACAAAGCAGAAAAACCTACCAAAATACCTGTCTACCTGTCACAGTGTAATATTTATTTGACAAAAAAAGCAAAAGAGAATCAATAAAGTCGAAAAAAAAGGAAAAAAACGTGAAAAATTATAGATGTGCGTGGTTTTTGGCCCGCAGCCTCCAAAGGAATGATGTTGCTGAATTGTAATCCCCAATTTTTTGAAACCATGCCTGATTGGTTTGCTTAAACTTTTTGTATCTCTTCTGGTACCTTGGCAAATGACATTACTACCCGAACACGGACATACGTACACTGCATAATGTCAAAATAATGGATACAACAGTTATATTGCCTTACGCTGTATTGCTTCCAATTTCACGCCAGCTTTATTTTACTCTTCTAGTTTTCAACTTCATTATATAAAAAAAAATTATTCATCTCAATGGCAGATATTTGGTAAAACTGTTAGTGGTCTGTGTTGTGGTAATATTGAGGGCACTGATCGATTAAATTCTAACCGCAAAGAAACTGTAATGCACGATCTTCAATGTAAATTTACGCCACCGTCCATATAAAATGCCTTTGTGGCATTATCACTGATATGTAGCGCTTGTGTTTTACGGCTACTTTTTGTTTATTTGTTTTCTGCCAACATTCGTTTTTATTCAATACTGATCTAGTATCAAACTTTTTTAGGCAAACAAATAAACAACAAGTAGCTTTCATTGCTATCCCAAAGTTGGCTGAAGCAACAACAAATATAAGGTGGTAAATATTAAAGTAGAAATATTAAACAAGACGGAAGCTTAAAGTAGTAGTAGACTTTGGTCTTACCAACTGACATTTAATGATTGAATACAGTTTTCTCGTATTCCTTTATCTGAGTTTGGTTGGTTAAATAGATGATGCTTACAACTAAACACTACCCTAAGTAGATTAGATACAAGAGTGCTGCTGACGGACGTCTGCTGGTGTCTAAAAATAAAATTTTTCCAATTTTTCTTTAATATTATCACTTAATTTGTAATTTAAATTATTCTTTCTTAGAGAGAATAAAACGAACTTAAGCTTGACTTTCATCTGTATGTAAAATAAATACATAGCTCGAGTAATAAAATTTTAAATATTCAATACTACAAATTTCTTTAATAGAGTAATATCCTTTGGGCGTTTTACTTAGTTAAACGTAAAATTTTACATGTTGATTTGTCACTATTTTCGTGAAGGCTTTATAAGTTATACCGTTTGACATAATTGATAAAATTAAATCTAATACGTGCCTTTGGTATTGGAGCTGTATAGTTTTTGGCTTAATCGGGAAGGGAAAAGAGGTGGTTTACTTGACACCCCAAATCGAAAAAAAATATTTTTTTCGATTCGAATATACTTTAAGCATTTATTTTATATGTAATATGTATATCTATAAAACTATCTGTAAGGCAGAGCTGTAAAAGAATCATTAATTTTTGAATTAATTCGCGAATCATTCATGCATTGAATTACCAAATTTTGAATTAATTCTTTTCATACAAAAAAATGAATTGAATGAAATTTGAATCAATTCAAATGAATTAGGCAGAAATAAATTGCAATTCGTTTCCAATTCAAATGAATTTGTAAAATGAGTTGCAATTCATTTTTCAATTCAAATGAATCTGAAAAATGAATTGCAATTCATTTCCAATTCAAATGATTTTGTTAAATGAATTGCAATTCCTTTTACAATTCGTTTGAATTGAATTGATTTTAATTCATTCAAATGAATTAGAATGAATTGCAATTCAATGAATGAAATCAAAAATGAGTTGTAATAATTGACGTTGGGCGGTGGGTCACAAAATTTAAAAATTATTAATTGTTGCTTGAATATTAAAAGTGTCTTGTCGTTTAGCATATTTTAAAATAAAAATCAGTTCTTCTTAAAGAAATAAACTCCAAACACCATGTTTTCTTTGATCAGGCGCAGACAAGGTTTTTCAATTTATTTACTGAATATTTTGAAAATTTTAATTATTATTAGTCGAACTGTTTATGTATTACATAGAATATTTTCATTTTGGTAGCAGAAATTTTCATTCCCCCTAGATCTGCTTTTGAATTTTATTGATTGCAACTCATTTTTGATTTTATTCATTGAATTGCAATCATTGTTCTAATTCATTTTAATGAATTCAAAATCAATTCAATTCAAATGAATTGTAAAAGGAATTGTAATTCATTTAACAAATTCATTTGAATTGGAAATGAATTGCAATTTATTTTTCAGATTCATTTGAATGGAAAAATGAATTGCAACTCATTTTACAAATTCATTTGAATTGGAAATGAATTGCAATTCATTTCTGCCTAATTCATTTGAATTGATCCAAATTTCATTCAATTCATTTTTTTGTATGAAAAGAATTAATTCAAAATTTACTAATTCGTAACGAATTAAAATCAAAAAAGAATGATTCATTTACAGCTCTGCTGTGAGGTATGGTAAAGTTGAGTGTAGGCCACTCAAAATTTTTATTATTTGCTTCTTAATTCCTGATAATATAAAAATTCATCACTGAAGATGTTTATTTATGGCTTAATTGTCATGAATATAATTGATTTCTATACAATCATATACTATTTTTATTTCCATGTGTTATATTTTCTTAATTTGTTGAATGTGTGCAAATTAGAGAATAGAAGAAACCAATTGGCATAAGGGTTATTATTGTTGAAAAAAGTAAATCAAAACTTGTCATTTGCACTCCAATGCAAGGTGATTGAATTTTAATTGTATTTCTATTGTACTTACATATATAAAACCAATTTAGAAATATTTGTTCTGAGAAAATTGTAATTAATTCTAAGTATTGGCAAATAGGTTTATTCAATAAAATATTTATAACGAAATAAATATATTTTTGTTGTGCCAAATAGTTAATTTATATTTTTTAAATATTTTTTAAAAATGCATCGCTGCCTTTTTACCGAATCGATAGTGGTATCAATATTTAAATAAATATTTATTTACATCGATATGAAATTAAATGAAAGATAACATTAACAAATAATAATTTACAAAGTACAGAATAAGAGTTTGTTAGCATTAACAATAAATATTTATAAGATTTTTGTTAAAAACCAAACTATCGAATTTTGCGGAGAAATATTTTTTCGCAATGGCACGAGAACTGCAGTGGAACGTAGTCAGTCTCAAAACCAAACTGTTTGAAAACTAATGTACTGTATAGCCATTACCGCAGAAAACAAATGAATATTGGTCTCTAGGTGTATTAGGGATGATTAGGTATCTCTCGAGTTATTCTTAATTTAAGCCTAAATTGAACAGGAGCTAATTTTCAAAAAAGTCTCAACTAGCGGAATGAAGCCACATATGTAAGCTATGACATTGCTACGACCATATTTCGTTTATCAAGTAGTGTTTGATAACATGACATGAAATTTTTATATTTTGCCCTGTTTTGATTAAAACACTTATGAAATTATGTTTGTTGTACAAAATAACTAGTTGGGAAAAAAATCCATTATTTTTTTTCCGTAAATGGCTGTAGTGATCTGTATCTTGTAAAGTATCGATTGAACAATTTAAAATTTTATTTTTGTTGACAAGGTGACATTTCTCACTAACAAAAATTATTTTACAGATTTTTCGTTTGGTCCATTCAGTTGTTAATTAGAGGGTGTTAAAAATGGAAGCCAGCAAAGAGTAAATTCAGTACATTTTACAGTTTTTCTTTGATAAAGGCGAAAATGCAAGCCACAATATTGTCGTATTTGACCCAGTTCTAATCCCCAAACACCATTCATTTAAGAATTGCGTCGACTTCATTCTGTTTGGCCAAGGCTTTACAGTCAGAAATTCGATCCATCATGTTTTTTGGTGCTAATTGGTGTAGCACCAAACATCGAGCTTATTTTTTAATCCAACTTTGCGCAAATGGTTTAAATCTGTTTTGTGGTTGATCTTTAGCTCCAGGGCGATCCTACGACTATTAACATGGCGGTTAACTTTAATTATTTATGTGATTTTATCGACATTTTCGACGAAGATGCGATGTGCATCTTTAACATTAAAAATACCTGAACGGAATCCACAAAACCAATATTGCAAGTAATTAGTTGTTTCGGTGTAGCAGTATCGGTATCTTTTCTTTTTAAAGCGATTTAAAATCCTTCCATTACACGTTATATTATCGTTCTCTATGTCTGAGTATGATTGAAAGGGTAGGAAGCTTTTGGGACACATTGTAAAATAAAGATTGGAGATTTATGCTGAGTTTATTGAGGGCTATGCAGGAGCCACGCAAATCAAAGTGAACGGGGGGTAATATAAGCATTGTGCACGACACAGTCTCCTATGATAAAACCAGTGATAAAAAATTATTAAATGTATTGTTTAAATCTACCACTAAACCATTTTGGTATCGCAAATTAGTTTTATACAATCGATGTATTTCACAAAAAAAAAAAACTGTTTCACAGGTGGAGTTTCATAGTGCTTTTGTATTTGGATTATTATCATAAAACATTATGTATATTAGTGTACTAAAAATCAATTTTGTTGGCTTTGTTGTAACTAAGTATTAGTGTGAGAAGTTAATAAATTGGCGAAATAACTACGAAATAACTAACGCTAGTCGTACCTAGCTGTCATATGTTAATGAAGCTAACAAGAATTGGCAGAGGCACCGTTTGAAACTAATGCTAGCATACGGATAGTTCTTACTTACCCTAGAGCCTAAATCTGGAAGAAAAGGTCTGCGATAAACATTGCGGGTCCTCTTCAAGGCCCGACCAGTGCCCAAAGGACTGGTACCATGGGAATCGGTGGCCCCACAGGGAGCCTATCCTCTCTGTGACCGGTTATTGGTGAGGTCCCCTTCGGGGGTACACGTGGTGGTTGTGGTTTAAGATCGATTTATGTAGGTATGGTGCACGGTCGATCAAGTGTGCTGTTGCACTCTCAACAGACGGAGTTTGGATAGTCTCCAAACCCCTAAGCAAGAGGTTATAATGTGGATCTAGGCTTGCCTTGGAAAGGCTTGCCATATTATATAAATTGATACGCCTAAGTTTCACTCGGTGGTAAGACCACCGTGAGGTTAGGCCGACTAGGCAGGTACTCACGTTAATCTTGTTCCACAATTATATTATGTAATTAGTTTTTCTAAGTCCGAAGAGCTCTGGCATCTTAACAGCACTTTGTCGTATAAATATTTATTAACCAAAACACCTATTAAAGAAGTGACTGACAAAAGTTGTCTCCAATTCAGTCAAAGATTCGAAGTTGTAGAACGCCCATTGCCACAGAATACAGGTTAAACGAGGTGTGTAAATTAACTAATGAGCCTGTTTTTATTAGTGTTCTAGTTGGCAACACTGGGAACGTGGTATGTAGACGGCGAAACAAATAAAAATCTGATACGCGTCGAGTACAAATTTGAACACGCTAGAGTTGTTGCACTGTTTTTTTTAGTGCGTTTAAAGAATTAGTACCGTAAATTTCGAACAACGTTGTGCTATCAAGTTCTAATTCAGATTTAGACACAGTGCAACAGAATCATTTACAAAACAGCGTCAGGCTTATGGCGACAGTGTTTTTTAGAAAGCCTTGGTTTACAACTGGTTTAAGGCACTTTCAGAAGGAAGGCATTCAATTGAAGACAAGCCTCGCAGCGAAAGGTTCTCATCTTCAAAAAAAAAGGTTACAAATTTTGGTAGAATCTGCGAACTTGTGCCTTCATATCCGCGTTTGACATTCCGAATGCTCGATGAAGAGTTGAATTTGACTCATACAACAGTTTATCACATTTTAATTGGTGATGAGAAATGTTTGTGCAAAACTGGTTCCGAAAAATATTTCACAAGAGCAAATAGATAAGAATTTTATTTGCCAGTAAAAGTATTCCTGTAGTTTCTCAGCCTCCTTATTCATCCTTGTGATTTTTTCCTATTCCCAAAATTTAAAATTCATCTGAAAATACATCATTTGGGACAATGGAGTTGGCCGTTACCGACCAACTTAAAACTATTCCAGTATCCGAGTTCCAGCACTGCTATGAGGAATGGAAGAATCGTCTCTAGCGCTGTGTAATTTCCCAATGTAATTGCTTTGAAGGGGACAATGTGAATTTGTAATTTAATTTCAATAAAAAAATTAAAAAAAACAGTCTCAATAGTTAATTTACACACCTCGAGTGCTTCCAGATTATGCATTATATATGGACTTGTCTCTGACTAGTGTGGTGCCTATTGATTTGCCAGTAGCTTTCGACTTTTGTTGCTGGCAGATTGTTATCATTTTGACAGTATTGTTTCAAGATCTTCGAAAAGTCTACATCAATTCAAACATAGTCAATCTAAATATACAAGTATATTTTAATTGAGTTGTATGTGTATGTAACGTAGGGTGAAAAGCGAAGCAGACCTATTCCATAATGGGTCCCTTTTCGACCCCCTTCCGTCCTCTATGATTACAGGCAACCGAAATGTAATTTACGGCAACCTACTTACATTGAGTCATGTGCAACAACCAGCCCTTAATCTTGACTTTACTGATTTCAGACTGTCGACTGGTAGCTGTCGGCCTTCTTTCTTGCCACACAGTCTCTAGTAATTGCTGGCATTTGTTCAAGGCTGAGGTCCCCCATGGCATCCACCAACGGTTCTGAGTCTTATGCTAGCCAGTGCTGGACATTCACACACAATGTGCGCTGCCGTCACAGCCTCTTTCCTTTCTCTGTCTTCTATTCTGCCTCTGCCTCTCGCTTTTAGGCATTAGCTGCAGAGACTCCGACTCGATGTTGAAGGAACGTTTTGAGGTGCCTGCTTCCGCAAAGGATTTACCTGAGCCCACAGGGCCAGGTGCGTCCAATTCATCCACATTTACCTCCATAGGCGCAGGAGTATCGTCATGGTCTGACCAGTCAACCCCTTGCGAGGTTTCTTTGTCATTCTATTTCGATATCCTCCCCTGGCCAGTGGCAACCGGAGTTCCTAAAGGGATTAACCTCTTCACCTCTAACGAGGCTTCCTTGTCCTGTCCATCCCTATCGAAATATCCCCTTTCAACACCATGGGAGAACCTTTAGAGATTAACCTGTGCCCCCCTTGCGAGGCCTTCCTGTCCATCCCTTTTGAATTTTTCCCTAGGCTATTATTGGAGAAAAAGTTGTCAACCCACACAGAGCTCCTTATGCATGGGTAAGTCTACATTGAAACTGGAGGTCGACTGGTATCCAGAGTTCGCATACTAACGGCCAAACACCCTCCTTACCACGCATCCCTGGCGTATGCTGTTCCACCGTGGATTAGAATGGGCTTCTTCCAGATTAAGGTTCAAGGAACCCTAGCGTCTGGTGCCCTAATTTTCCCCGATAGCACTCCGTCAAAGCTTTCAGAATGAACCGCAATGACAATTAGTGCCCCGGGGGGTAATGAAGTAAAAATATAATAAATACTAATTGAAGAAGTTTTACTTTCTTTTTGTGCTAACAAAGTAATTCCATTAATTAAAATAAAAATAATCATTGTTAACTCGCAACCGAAAAGGTGGTGCATAAACGAATCTTAATGTTTAGTCATATTTTGCTAAAAACAAACATCCTGTTTCACCGTCAAAAGGATGCACGAAATCGTAAAACATGCTAAAGAATTACATATCCTCTTAAGGAAGAAAGTACCAACCTAACCTTCAGCAATACCTAAAGAAAGTGTTATTACAATATGAATTTAATCCTTCATTTACCGCAAGCAGTAGGGGAAGGAGTATAATTAAGGTACAGTATGTATGTACAAACGCTCATAGAAGGGTACATATTATGTAATTTTGAAAAGTTAAATAATATTGTATTTCACTAGATGGTGTGTGTGTATGGTAAACTGTGTGCTTAACATTTATTAATGTTTGGTTGAATATGTTTATGTGATTTTTAAGTAGTGAAAATGCATGTAAGTTTAACAGTAATTATAACGATATACAAAACAAACGGTGTTTAAACCAGTTCATAAAATGTTTTGTTGTTGTTGCTGTTATAAATTATTTGTAGTAGAAATAGTTTCGGTACATTCTTATAATAATTTAAAGCTTATTGTTTTAAGAATTAAATTCTTTTCCTAAAAAAACACTAATGAGATACTTGTTGTGCTCGTATTACTTGAAGGTAGATAAAAGTACATATACATATATATTTGTACAAAGATGTGTATGTGTATGGGAGATAGTTACTATTTTTATACACGTTTTTCGCATACCTAGATGTCAAAAGTTTGGTTAGGTTTTGTAATTGTATTTAAGGAAGAAGAGTGTCAAGGTATTAGATAAGTAGTTTTTTATGTTAAAACTAGTTTAGACATGTATATTAAGTTTTTTTACTATATTTTAAATTAAAAACGCAGAGATAGGAAAGATTGTGAGGATCATTCTGTTATAGAAATAAAAGTTTTTTATGTCATTTATGTACAATATTAAAGACTTATCGGTTGGCAGGCGCGAGGGTGCGGCTAGAAATGAGTGTAGTAGGACATATACGTAATCGGTGGCAAGTTTCTATTTTGGGTTTGTTTGCTTAATTAAGTCGAGAAAGTTACCTTTCTTCAAACTTTATTTTTAATATAAAATAGCTGTGACCACACAGACTCTTACGTAATTACTTAATATAAATGTACCCATTCCTTGATAAAATTTTAAAATTTATGTAAAATTTCGAAATCTTAAAAATCATTGTAAAGCTTTGTAAAATATGTTTAAAATATTTTAATAACAATGTAGTTGAACAAATTAAATATACAATTAAGTACAAAAATTATTCAATTGGCTATTTGGCAGTAAGTAAATCATATTTTGTTATAATTTTAAATTCATTTTTATTATTATTGTAAAATGCGCCATCTGTTGCGCAATCGTGTTTAAAATATCCCGTTTTCAAAAACAAAAGATGCCTTAAAGTATGCACTGATTTTTCTTCACTTTCTCTTGGAAATAAGATATTTAGTATCCTGTATTGGACTCAGGAAACTAAGGTACCTCCTCACATAATTTTGTTGAAATCTATTCAATAGTTTTTACGTGACAGACAGATAGACAGACAGACAGAAAATGAGTTACTGTTATATTATATGTATAGATTATATATACATTCACATATGTAGCTCTAGGTGGACATTTTTTCTTAATTAGTCCTTGAAGTTTTATAAATTCTAATTTGAGAAAGTCAAACAAGGTTTAAAAGCAAGCCTCGTGGGAGATGGAGAGGATAGTTTCTGAAGCGCTTGCCAATTTTGTTGGGCAAAAGATATGAATAAAAATACCTTGCAGTAGTTAGTCGGGTTTATCTCGGGCTAGGGGCTATTGGCATAACAAAAAGCTGGTCGACAGTTATACATCGATAGTCTGAAATCGGTACAGTCGAGAGTAAACAAATATTAATAACTAAGAATTCTAAGCAAGAACCATTTAAGCTCTCCCCAGATAATTGAGGCCTCAGTTCATAATATAAAATACATAGCTTTTTTAAGCATTCACGAAAGTCTCCAAGTAGCATCACGACATTACAAGACCACGTACTCAATTTGGAGAAATGGTTTTCCTGTCTATCTGTCTGTCTGTCTGTCTGTCTCTGCCTGTCTATCTCCTTGTGTTTGCATCAAGTAATTTTGTGAGGAGGTACCTTATTATCCTGATTCCAATATAGGATACTTTTTTTTCCGCAAAAATATCTTATTTCCAAGAGAAAGTGGAGAATAAGCAGTGAAAGAACGCCGATTGTTTTTTTTACCGATTTAAAGGTACTGCAACTTTTAGTTTTGAAAGCAGTTTATTTTAAGCACGGTTGCGCAACAGATGAGTAACTCATTTCCTGTCTGTCTTTTACATAATTTTCAGAATTTTATATAAATTTTAGAATTTTATCCAGGGATGGGCACCTTTATATAAAATAAATACTTAAGAGTCTTAAAATTTGGTGTGGATTACTTTAAAAAAAAAAATATTGTCAGGACGCGCACAACGTATGGAGGCACAGCTAGTTAAGAATAAAGGTAAATGAACAAAAACCTACTCACATAACATTCGCACTGCGTAAGGACTCATGGTATTCTCTCTACCCGCATAAATAACCAAATTATTTCTTAAGTTTCAGAAGTTAGATACTTCAATTAAAGGTAACACAAATAAAGTGGAAATAAACTGGCTTATTGGCAGAAACTTTACTTACAGATTAGATTGCAACACCAATATGGTGTTATGGAATTCAATAATGGGGCTCAGCTAGCAATTTAAACAAGATTCAAAGCCACCCATGGCATTTAAAAAACTTGAACATTCGCAAGTTTCTAAACTAAACATGCATTACTCTAATTTAAGTTAATCTTTTTGAGTTTCCGAATAAAAAATTATCTTAAAAATCAAGAACATTGCATTAAATATATAAGGTAATTCGAAAATAGTTCCCAAGAACCAAATTCAATACGAAAAAATATAACTTATACGCTAAAAACAGGATCAGGAGATGTATCATTATTAAATAATTCGTCATAGAAAAAGACATGATAAATTAGTATAATATACTAGATATTTAAATGAGACTTTTTTGTCTTCTATAGTAAATAGTATCGCCGGCATTTTTTATTGCATTTGCTCATTAATTTAACTTCTGAACACAGTGTATCTACACCTAATTATACTTAGTTCTATTTCCTTGTTATTCGCTACATTTAATTTCTGTAAATTTTACAATTATTCTGGAAAATAAAATATTTTCAAGAACCTAAATACTCGACTTTAAAAAAAGCTAGACATAGAACAACTGCAAGAGATAGATGTCTTTCCATCACGGTTACAGAGATATAGCCGTTTGCGAGACAGAAAGGCGTTTTTTTGGGCATGGAACCCTAAGAATATCTATTGGAAAGAAAAATCATATCTCTTAGATACTCGTATTTCTATGCAAATTATCTAGACGAATTGCTCAACTGGAAGACTAAAACAGCACATTTATTTTAATATAAACCTTTGTTAAAACCAATACTTTCTCGACATGTATTGTCACAAACATACACAAGAATGAGTGTATGGTGTTTTTTATAGAGGTATAGAACTTTAAGTTGCAATAAAACAACGATGGATTATTCGATTGACATGAATTTAATTTATCCGAAAGATAATCTTGTGGCATTACATTTTAAATATGATTTCTGGCATATGACTGCCACGGCTGGCGCTAATGTAGTCCAATCTGGATGTCCAATTTTCAATGACTTTTTGCAACATTTGTGGACGTATATCGGCAATAACACGGCGAATGTTGTCTTCCAAATGGACAAGCGTTTGCGGCTTATCCGCATAGACCACTGTCTTTACATAGCCCCACTGAAAGTAGTCTAGCGGTGTTAAATCACAAGATCTTGTAGGCCAATTCACAGGTCCAAAACGTGAAATTAGGCTATCACCAAACGTGTCTTTCAATAAATTTATTGTTGCACGAGCTGTGTGACATGTTGCGCCGTCTTGTTGAAACCACATCTCCTGGACATCATGGTTATTCAATTCAGGAATGAAAAAGTTAGTAATCATGGCTCTATACCGATCACCATTGACTGTAACGTTCTGGCCATCATCGTTTTTGAAAAAGTACGGACCAATGATTCCACCAGCCCATAAAGCGCACCAAACAGTCAGTTTTTCTGGATGTAACGGTGTTTCGACATACACTTGATGATTACCTTTAATCCAAATGCGGCAGTTTTGTTTGTTGACGTAGCCATTCAACCAGAAGTGCGCTTCATCGCTAAACAAAATTCTCTTATGAAAATCGGGAAGAACGGTAAACTCGTTTTGGACCCTATTTGCAAGCGTTGTTCAGGCGTGAGTCTATTCATGATGAATTGCCAAACCAAACTGAGAATAAGTTACTTGACAGCTGTTAAATCCGTCGCCATCTTGAAAAGTAATGCCAACTTAAAGTTTTATACCTCTATAAAAAACACTCTTTATAATGTAAAAAATAATTATATTTAAAATAATTACTAAGATAACGCACATATTATGTATATTCTTGCAAGAATTGCATTTTAAGAAAAACCTCATTAGTATGGAACAAAAAAATTTTAACAACTTACTTGTATTCTTCTGTTTCGTAGGTGTGCAAAGGACACGACGAGAAACATTTATGCTCGTGCATGACTAAATGATGTTCGCATGATGTGCAATAATCAGGACGATCTTGACATGAGCCACAATTTGCTTCACACGGCACACAAGTTTTATTATCATAATCTGCAAGAAAAAAATAATTTGTAAACGATTTTGAGACACTTACAAATACAAAGTTTATATTATTTTTTGCTGCAAACTTACTTTCATAATATCCTTCGGGACAAACTTGCAGACAAACTGCCAAATCGGTTACGTGCAAGTGAGCAGGAGCACATGTTAAACAACTATCTTGCCCGGCACCAGCACAAGTTTCGCAGGACTCATGACAGGGCCAGCACACACCGCCTTGATTGGGAAAAGATCGTGGTGGACAACGGCTTACACAGGTGCTGAAATAAAAATATAAACATACTCGTTCCTTAAAAACATTCAAATGAGTTTTGGAAGTAAAAAATACCCTTTTTGAAAGAAGAAGAATTTTACCATCTGGAAAATTTCGTTCAAAAAAGGAATTTTAAAAAAGTGTACTTTTACAAAAAAATACCTTTCAGGAAGAGGTACCTTGTGGAAAAAATTCCTTTTAAAAAATTAAAGTAATTTTAAAGGAAATTATTTTTTAGCATAAAGTAGTTTTTAGGATAAAGTATTTTCTAGGGAAAAATAACTTGTGGAAAAAGTACCTTTTAGGTAAGATTGCCTTTTGAGAAAAGTAATTAAAAAAAATAGCTTTTGTAAAAGCACCTTTTAAAAAAGTATCTTTTAGGAAAAATACCTTTTAGAAAAAGTACCCGCTACCAAAAGTACAGTTTTTATTTGTTTCATGCCTTAAAAAACTATTTTTAGAAAAAGTACCTTTTGGAATCAACCAACTTCTTAAAAATATTTAAAAATACATTTTCGCAAGCAGCTGAAAATGCTATTAAAAAAAGTATTTTTGGAAGAAACACCATTTTAAAAGGTACTTTCTTTCGCACTTTCGCAAGAACATTTGCATCAAACACTGAATAGAAGGGCTCTTTTAAAAAGAAAACATTTTTAAAAATGTAGATTTTCAATAAATAGATTTGTTATAATATTATTTTTTTTAAATAAGTTTCTAAAAAAAAATACTTGATCAAAATAAAATAATTCAAGAAAGCTTCAAAAACAATTCCACTTACTTGTCCAAACGATAGTGTTTACAGGCAACACACTGAGTTGGTCCACGGCCATAACAACCCTGTGAGTCACACTCGGGATCACAGTCGTGCAACACCAACTTATTATTCGAATCAGCCATTACATTTTGTCTTTGCGGTGTAGGAATATTATGACCGTCAACGGTGGTTACAGCCTGCTCTGGATTAGAACCAGCTCCTGTATATAGATTTTGAAAATTTAGAAAACTGCTAAACTGATCCACATTTAAGGGTTGACCTAAATCCGACTCTGTGGGATACGTATAAACAGGTTGAGAAACTAAATCTGTCTTTAAGCGCATAGGCTGGACGGCAGTGCCATAGAATATCAGCTGCCATTTGGATAAAATACCCGGTTGATTGACACGTCGACGGCCACCATTTATAATTTGAAGGGTCCATCTACCTTCTGCCTTTTCACCCCAAAAATGAACACTCAAAAAGGGCCAATCGTCAAAGTTCGATTTAGCAATATCTCTGGGCCTTTCAAATAACAAAGTGCTTGTAGTGCCCATAGGCGAGGTTAACAGTATACGTAGATTACCTCGTGGGAAGAATCTCAAGGTTATGCGACACTGAACATGTTCCAAATAGCGCACTTCGTTTATAGTGCCTGCACAGCCATTGACATCCATATGTGTAGCCAAGGTATAACCATAGGTACCTTCAATTTTTCGATCTTCATTATTTTCTCTCGATTTGCAGATATGTTGAGGTGGAACTGTGGACCATTGTTCTGCCAGTGAAACCATTCCTCCGGCATCCATTAAACCATAACCAAATTTATGACTGTATTTGCGTTTTACTCCATTCAACATCCAACCTGATTCTTTTTCCAACGGTGAAGGTCTTGAGGTATACACCACTAAATATTGCATATCACGCCAGGTTAAGTTGGGATTTGCCTCCAAAGCCAAGGCACAAATACCTGCGGCCAAAGGTGCCGATGCCGAAGTGCCGGTATGTTCGGCTGTACAAATATGATCGGGCCTAAGACGGCCATCCATATCAACAGTAGCTACACTCTTGTCATGACCAGGAGTTCCAGAACTGTAGGTGGTAGCCAGGGTGGAGGAACATTCTTCCAAATACCAAGGTTTAAAGCTGCATAATGAAATAATAGCAATTAATATTATTATTAATTTTATTTTAAATTATTTATCGTTATTGTATTTTTGTTATTTATTAATTAATGGTAATCATTTAAATTGTCATTAAATTTGCAATCAATTTATTGAAATCTTATTGCATTTTTGTATTAAATAGCAATTATGTAGTACAAAAATGCTACATGGGAAAAGTGGGGAATGTCAACAAAATTAAAAATTTTCCAGACTTTAAACCATGGAAAGCGAGAGCAAAACCAATGTCCATATAAACAAATTCAGATTATTTTTTTACAATTAGACTTAAGCGGATAATTTTATAATACTGTGAATTCTTTACAATGTGAAACTGCTCTCGTTAACAGTTATTTATTTTTGGAATATGTACTTATTTCTACTCTATTAGCCAATTTTTATAGCAATTGAAAATAGTCAACCTGGCTAAATTTTGAGTTTCTTGGGTTCATAAAACATTTTATTTTACGTAAGACCCCATCTGATGGTAATAAGGTTTACCATCAATGTCAATAGTTATAAGGTTTTATGTGTTCAATTATGGTCGTATTAGCACAAATGTTCAGATCACAGCTGAAACTGAAGGTTATCTCAACTGAGCGCGTACATCACATTTTGTATGAATATTTGTGTAAAAAAAGCTTTCCGCGGGATTGATGCTAACAAAAATACAGCGGTCACTGTGACCAAAAACTATGAACTTAGCCACCGCATCCAGCTTACTTTTGAAATATAGTCCCTTGCGACTATTTCCTGTTTCTAATTTTGAAAAATTTATTTGTATCTAAAAATTCGTGGAAGTATAAAATTTCTAATTTAAAAAATATTTCTTATATTTGTTCTATATTTAACATTAAATGTACAGGGTTTTTTAATTGCAATATTGTTTGCAATATTTCTGTGGCCCTAAGAAATAATTGCTTAAGTCGACTTAAGCAAAATTTAAGTAACTGGCACCTTTGTAATCTCTATACTCCAAAGTACCCAAGTACAAAGATTCAATTATTCTTTACCATTTTTTATAAGTTCTAGCGAAATGACATTCCCCCTATCTTTTCTAAATGTCTAATCACATTTGGAAAAAAAGCTTAATAAACTATAAGCTATTTTACCAAACAATAAAAGCTTATTTCACAGCTTTTTAATTGCAATGCTTGCATATTCTTCAAGACAAGCTATTTTTTAAAATTAATTTTAAAGTATAAAATTGCTTTTCTACAAAACTTAAAAATTCGACTTAAGCACTTTTTCCATATTGCCACAGATTTTTTATGCTGAATTGCAGCGAATATGGTTTCTAAGGTACAGAGAGGTGAGAACTTGGATGTTTAAAATTTTGTTCAAAAATTAATAGCAAACATTTTTGCTATTAAAGCAAAAGTCTGTTCATTTCTTTAAACACATATGCGTCTAAACTAGTAAAGTTTTCCAAGGCTACCCTGGTGAGACAGTCAGTTATTCAAGTTCTTGCTGCCATTCCCACCAAAGGCTATGGTGTATCGGTGTATTACTATAACGTTATCTGGTAGACCAGACATAAGCTTGGATATAATATGAGTACCTTAAGGTTGTTAACTGCTTTTGGAGAAAACTGAGACGGTAGCACACATTGTGTGTTTGAATATACAGAAAAATGGTTAGCTAGGCTATAAAGTATATTGGCCTAAGGATATTTTTAGTAATTCCTAAGTGACGAAAAAGGTTGGCAATTTGCAGCGGCCAGTCTGAAATAACTACAAACGAGTGTAAAAGCTAGTTAGTGATAATACTGGACTCAATAAAAGTAAGGTAGATTTAAATTAGCAATCTGGTACCAAAAATCATTAAGGATCGAATGAGTCAAAAACGGAGCTTAAAAGTTATATGCCTGCTTCGTTATCCCAGTAAATGTATGAGGATTTCCTAGGTTTTTCGGCATATTATATTTTATTGTTAGTAAGTACTTCATAGCATAATGAGCTTTCAGTTACCCAGATTTTACAAGAGACATCAACCAAATTATGAAGTTTATCAATTGCGGTCCACAAAAGATAAGAGGTTATAAACAAGATGCAATAATGATGCGTATTATTAACAGATCGACAATGAATTAAACCGTTTCGAATGCTATACAACTAAGGCACTTTAGGTAATAGAATTTAGATAAAAATTAATCGTTAAGTCAGACTTAGGTTTGTTTAATCTTTCTAAAAACGACTTCTTAGCAAATTCGGTAAATAATTAAAAAATATCAGAAAAATTTTATTTTAGACACTGCCAGAGTGTAATGCATTTTCTCCTTCTTCAGCACTAATCTTATATATCTACTTAGTGTTTTAGTGGTAAACATCATATAGGGTAATTCCACGTCAAATCAACAAGGCACTTAAAATGACTACTTCAGATTTTATTGAAACTTCTATTATTTATATTCATTGACTCTCTGAATCGGAACATAATTTTAAAAAAATTTTATCTCTTATAGTTTTTTAGCTATACAGTTACAAAATTCGGAAAATATCGCTTTTTGGGATATGCGCTCGAGGATTAAATATATTCTAATTCCAGTTCTAAGAAAGAAATTTATTAAATATTTGTTTTTTTTCATGATTGATACCAAATTAAAGCGTATACATCCCCCTTTAAAATGAGCTATTACTCAACTTCCTAGGTCTTATATAACTGGAATAAGAATATATTTAATCCTCGAGTTCGTATGCAAAGAAGCCATATTTTCCTATTTTAGTAACTGTATAGCTAAGAAACCGTAAGAGATAGAATTTTTTTTAATTATATTTGGCTTCAGAAAGTAAAGGCATATAAATAACAAAAGTTTCAATGAAATCGGAAGTGGTAAATTTGAAAGAAAATTGTTCTTGCTTGACTTCACATGGAATTACGCTATAGTTAACCAACCAAAACTCACATAATCGAATACGAGAAACTTTATTCCAAATCATCTATCGTTAGTTATTTGTTTATGAATTTTTCTTTAACCTTTTCACCCTATATTTGTGGTTACCAACCTTTGGCTCATATTTTTTTCCCAAACAATATTTTTTTTAACATTTAACTTAAGCTTGACTATAAATTTCATTGTATGTAATATATAAATAGTTCGACTAATAATGATTTCAAATTTTCAAAATTAACATTTAATTTTATTAGTCGAACTACTTACTAGCCTACAAATCAATAGGAAGTCAGGTTTAGATTTATTTATTATCTCTAACTAATCAATATTGATGAAAGATAAATAGAAATGTGGAAACAGAGATTCTAACAGCGGATTATATTTAAAACATCATAATATTTCGACTTAAATCTAAAAAGTTCTAAAATGTAAATTCCAGTTTCTTGATTTATTCGCTAAATCGTACAAGTCGATTATCTCTTCACTTATTGATCAATTTCTATTAAATCTATTAAATGAACTGCTGCTAATACCACTTAGATGCTGGTAAAAATTGTAGGGAATAAGAATACGTTGTAGCTTTTGCCGAAATACTCGTATGTAACTTGAATTTTGTTGAACCTTGTGAGAATTTTACACTTCTTACAACTTTAGAGTTGTTTCTATAACTGATAGCTATCCCCGCTCAGTTTCGCCACACCCATCTAATAAAAATACAATAAACACTTGGAAGTAAAAATATGTCACAACTTCAACTCGTAATGAATATTATTCTCGGAGAAGGCTATGCCATATTTAGAGTGGGTCACTATTGGAGTTCTCCATATATAGGATACTTGCTTTTATTGGAGGCACCCGGTCCTCCCGTCCTAATCGCCAAGCTTTAACTCGAAAACACACGTTGATCTCAGAGTAACAATTTTAACACCCTACTTATTTTAGTTTCTTAGTTTCACAATAAAAGTTTTTCAGTTTGTATGCGAGGTACCACGCCCACTGTCCTAATCCAGTCTTTGTTTTGTTGGTCTATGCATATTAGTATGAGGGTTACTTTTGCAAACTTTGATGATTCTACAAATTGCAGTTCTCTAGGTACAAGATAGTAATTCGCATTGTGTGGGGGTTACAGGCCCACTAATTCAATCCAGCCTGTGTTTCGCTATTATGGGGGTTACTGTTGAAAAATTTCTATTTTTTAGTTCTCTAGCTACACAATAATAATTTTTTACTTTGTATGTATCACGTCCATTATTAAAATCCAGCCAGTTTTTCGTTACATTATGCATATTAATAAGAGAGTTATTTGAACAATATTTGAAGATGCTACCTATTGCAGTTCTCAAGTAACACGATGGCAAATACTTACTTAATATAATGTTTACCACTAAAATACTAAGTAGAGATGTAGAAAGAAGGAATCTAGAAAATGCATTTCATTTTTTTATAATTTTTTTAAACTAATTACCGAATTTGCTAAAAAGTATTCTTCATTAAGAAGTTAGAAGGATTAAACAAACCTAAGCCTGACTTATAAATTAATTTGTATATAAATTCTTTTACCTAAAGCGCCTTAGTTGTATGGCATTCGAAACAGTTTCATTAATTGTTTATCTGTTAATCATTTGCATCATTATTGCATCTTATTTATAACCTCCCTAATGATTTTTGGTACCCGATTGGTAATTTAAGTCTACCTTACTTTTATTGAGTCCAGTGCTATCACTAACTAGCCTTTAATTCGAATGTAGTTATTTCAGACCGGCCGCTGCACATTGCCGACCTATTTCCTAACTAAGGATTCTCATGTAATTACTAAAAATATTCCTAGGCCAATCTCCTTCATAGCCTAGCTAACCATTTTGCTGGACATTCACATACAATATGTGCTACCGTCTCAGTTTTATCCAAAAGCAGTTAAGCAGCTTAAGGTACTCCAATTATATCCAAGCTTATTTCTGGTCTACCAGATAACGTTATAGTAATACAACGATACACCATAGACTTTGTTGGGAATTGTAGCAAAAAATAAGTTGTCAGTTGTACCTACCACATACCTGGTAACAAGCTGTGAAAATTCCGGGGAGATCGATCCACTAGTGTAGGCAGACAAACACATTTTGTGCAACATTTTAACAACAAAAATTTTGGTTTTCTTTTAACAAATCTGTACAACAGAGGTAAACTGTCGTTACTGTCACTACTGTCACCCGTACTTTATACGGGTATACAGTAGTAACTAAAGTTACATGAATTTATTTCTGTAGTGTCATGCCAGATTCAATAAATTTACATTGGAAATGACGCCGTTACCAAAAAAATTTCCTTCAAATTACCACTCACTGTACATGGGTTATAAATATAAATTTCCTTTAAATCCCAATCAAATGTCACACGATTTAAATTGTTCATCATTTGTTTTACACTTTAATTAAAAGTTCTATTTTAAATAAATTTAAACAGTAAATAACACTAGTCAATTAATTACTGATTTAAAAAAACATTTTTGCTATAAATTATTTTTGTATTTTTTACTTTAATAGTAAAAACGCATTTATCGGTTTATAACAAATTAAAATATTTATAATTGGCTATTAGGGTTTCTGTTGGTACTTATGGTCATTAAGTTTTATGTTGTCATTGAAACTGAGTTGGTTGCATGTATTGGCATTAAGTGTTAGCTCGTTGTAATAAATAAAAATTTATTTATATTGGTAGTTTTTTAGAAACGAAAAACTTCAAATTAGCAGCATTGTTTTCTGTGATAGCAGATTTGGCAAAATAGTTAAATTTATTTTAAAAATATTTGAGAAAATATGGATCGTTTTTGCAATTTATTTACTCATACCGATTATCGAAACACTATTAAATGGCTCTGTTAATTGGCCATTTCGTTCATGAGATTTGAATCCATTAGTTAATTTTCTCTGGGGATATGAAAAATTCCAGGTCTATGCAGATGAACGAGAAATTATCGACATTTTATTGCCGATTTGATTAACTGTGAAGAATGTGTGAATGTGTCATATAATTATGTAATTAATAGAGCTAATTGGATGGCTATTTAAAACATTTTTTTTCTCTCTTTTATTGCAATTTAAAGCTCATAGACTCTAAAAACACCATTTGCAAGTAAAAATATTTAATATGAAAATAAAATATAGTAAGTCCACCTAAAGAGACAATATATTGCTGTGTAGAAGTGAGGCACATATGTATAGAGTGATCAAATGATCATAAGATTTTGTCATAATATGCGTCTTATTGTTCTTATTGGTCTCAAATTTTTTCTTTTTTTTTTTATATCAACTTATCTGCGCTTATGCAGCTCTGTACTACATTACTGGAAATTTTGGAATTAAAATTTTTGGTACATGCATATGACCAAGGGTATCCGATAGCGATGGACAAGGAAGCCTCGCAAGATGTGAACAGGTCAGCTCTGAACGAACTTCTGTTTTTATGGGCCACAAGAGAAATGCTAAAATGTAAATCGAGGAACTGAATACTTGAGGACTGTGCCTGTATGAGGCTGATTGGCACATATAATGTGAAAGTTACTCACTGGCTAGCATAACGTTTAGAACCACGGGCAGATAGTTATGTGTGTATTAAATTGTAGATGCAATTACAGTGTACCAATACAATTATAATTGTATTGTACCTAGCTAGAATTCGTTTCTCATTTTGATCTCAGTACTTTGAATGGCCGACATTTTTGGATAGGAATTTTGCCTTATTTTTCACATTATTTTTAGGGTTCCGTACACAAAGTGTAAAAACGTATCCCTATTGTTTTCGCTACAATGTCTGTCCGTCTGGCAGCGCCTTTTATCTCTGGAATCGTAATAGGTAGACTCTTGAAATTTTTACAGATGATGTATAGCTGTTGCCGCTATAGCAACAAATACTAAAACTTATAGGGTGTTCCAATAGAGAGGTGTTATTCACGTTGTTATGTGTATATTTCGTGAACTGTAGGTTGGAATACACTTGAAATTTACAAACAGTAATTAAAACTTAGTTAACTATATAAAAAACTATAAAAAAATAAAAATTAAAATTAAAGGGTGTTCCGATAGTGGTGTGATTTGCATGTATAAGGCCTGAGTTTTGATCCGTAATAGGTAGACTCTTGAAATTTTCACAGAAAGCGTATAGCTGTGGCGCTATAGTAGCAAATACTAAATTTTATAGCGTGTTCCGATAGAGAGGTGTTATTCACGAATATGTGCATATTTCGTGAACTGTAGGTGGGATACACTTGAAATTTACAAACAGTAATTAAAACTTAGTTCACTATATAAAAACACTATAAAAAAATAAAACTAAAAATTAAAGGGTGTTCCGATAGTGGTATGATTTGCATGTATAAGGCCTGAGTTTTGATCCGTAATAGGTAGACTCTTGAAATTTTCACAGAAAGCGTATAACTGTGGCCACTATAGCAAATAATACTAAAACTTATAGGGTGTTCCGAAAGTGACGTGTTATTTGCCTGTATATAAGAAGCAACCACTTAAAATTTGCAGTGATTTAAACTATGCGTTATAAGCAAGTATACATATTAAATCTAAAAATTAACGGGTGTTCCGTTAGTGACGTGATTTGTATGTGTATATAGCATAGGTTTTGAACGATAATAGGTAGACTCTTGAAGTTTTTACAGGATGAGTATTACTATGGCCACTATAACAAATAGTAAAAATTAAAGGGTTTGCCAGCAGTGATGTAATTTACATGCACATTGACAAATTTTTTAACCATAATAGATAGACTCTTGAAATTTTCACCCCTAAAAAAACAATAAAAATTTAAAGGGTTTTGTCGACAGTGACGTGTTTTGTATGTATAACGACATATTTTTTGAACCGTGATAAGTAGAATCTTCCAGTTTATATAGAAGATGTGATGCCATGGCATCAGTATGACAATTACTAAAAATTAAAGGGTATTCTAACAGTGACATGTTTTTCACGTATAGTAACTTATTTTTTTAATAGTAATAGGTAGACTCTTGATATATTAATAGAAAGAGAATTGACATGGCCGCCATAGCAAATAACAAAATTAAAGGGTGTTCCGACAGAAAACTGATTTCTACGTAAATAGCTTTATTTTTTGAACCGTAATAGGTAGACTCTTTAAATGTTTACTGTAGATGTTGTACTTCGGACGCTGTAACAATTACTAATATCTAAAGGGTGTTCCATCAGTGACATGTTTTTCACGTATATTACCTTATTTTTTGAACCGCAATAGGCAGGCTGATGTATATTTCTATAGATAGTGTATTACCATGCCGCTATATCAAAAATTGCTAAAAATTTAAAGGGTGTTCCAACAGTGATGCAATTAAGACTTTAATTTTAAAATTAAAGGGTGACTCATAAGACATGAAAAACTAACAACTTGAATTTTTAAAGTTGTACTAAACATAGTCCGGAACCGTAAGTGTGTGAGTCTAACTCGCACTTGCCTAATTTATTTTATACTTCTATTATATTATAATTATTTCATTTAAGATAATCTGTGCAGAATTTCATTTCGAAACTCTTGAATTCAGTCATCCCGGGATCTTTAAAAATCACCATCACCGCCTAACTAATACCAAACATCTTAGTATTTGTATACCCTTTACCATAGGTGAAAAGGTATATACAAGTTTATCATTTGGTTTTAAATTTCCACAAAATATAATTTCCGACCAAACAAAGTATATATATTCTGGATCAATATACATAGCGAAGTCAATTGAGAGATGGCCGATTACGGACAGACGCACTGCGAAGAATGCTGAAGACGGATAGTGAGATCTAAGAAATGCATTACATTCTGTTGGTTACTGAAATAAAATTTGCCCATTTGTTCTCTAAAATTAATCACCTAATTTGTAATAAAAAATATTCTTTTAAATTTCCAATTTCCAAATTTCATCTGTATAAAAAATTAAATTTTCATAAAACCCCAAAATGCACAAAAAAATAAAACCATCAATAATTTAAAGGTTCGATAAAGAGCCCGTCAAAAAGTTTCGCCAAAAAAAAAAAAAATACTTTTGCACCAAGAATTTTCAAAGAATTAAATTATAGGGTAATTCCAAGTCAAATCAACAAAAAAAAAAAATATTTTTAAATTTACCACTCCCGATTGCATTGAAACTTTTTTTATTTATATTCTTTGACTCCCTGAATTCAAATATGATTTTTAAAAAATTCTATCTCTGACAGTTTTTTCGCTACACAGTTATCAAAATTGGAAAATGTTGCTATTTTGCATATGCGCTCGAGGATTAAATATATTCTAAATCCAGTTCTATAAGTCCTAGAAAGTTGAGTAATAGCTCATTTTAAAGGGTATTTCATCAACTTTAATTTGGTATCAATCATGAGTCATGAAATTTTCTAAGAATTTTTTTCTGATATTTAAAAAAAAGTTTTATTAAAATCTTTAAGATAGTGTCTTTTAATTTTTTTTTTAATTTACATATGTTTTTTAACATGGCTTAATGAGTACGCCTAAAAATTTCAGAGTGGGACCATGGTGGGATCAGAATTTATGTTAAAAAGCTACATATTTTTCAGTTTTAGGGAATATTTCTTACCTTTATTACCCAGTTTATATTTTTTAATTTATTTATTTTTATTTTTGTCGGTTCATAATGAGTCAAAATTAAGTTTTTTTAATTTAACTTTTGATCCCACCATGGTCCCACAATTTGAAATTTTTATGACGTACTCACTAAGCCACGTTAAAAAACATATGTAAATTTAAAAAATGATTGATACCAAATTAATATGAAATGAATGTATGAAATACCCTTTAAGGTGAGCTATTACTCAACTTTCTGGGAGTTATAGAACTGGAATTAGAATATATTTAATCCTCGAGCGCATATGCAAAAAAGCGACATTTTTCAATTTTGATAACTGTGTAGCGGAAAAACTGTAAGAGATAGAATTTTTTAAAAATCACATTTGGATTCAGGGAGTCAAAGAATATAAATAAAAAAAGTTTCAATAAAATCTGAAGTAGTCATTTTGAGTGCCTTGTTGATTTGACGTGGAATTACCCTATAGCAAGAGGAAGGAAGGGGTTCGAAAAAGGAACCATTATGAAATTGATCTGCTTTGCTATTCCTCCTACATAAATATATATATACGACATCCTATTACGTCACCTTCTTATATACACGTATAAGAGTAAAAATATAGTGTTGTGGAATTGGAAATATGTATAACTGCATAAGGCAAGGTGTAAGGTGGTTCATTACGGCCTAACTGATACTTATTTCGCCTGTCTGTGCCTAACCTTGTACGGGTTAAAATAAAATATAAATTATCACAAATATGTTAACAGAAAATGCTTCTCATAAAATGGTTTAATAGTTAATTATTTTTTAAATTTTTATAAAAACCATGTTCATGCGGTTGTTAATGACTAATAAAACAAAAAATAATGTATTACGGATGTTGTTATTAAATGTAAATGCCAATATTTTCGCTTTTTGTCCAGTATCTGGTGTTTTTGTGTGCAAATGTGTATGTGTTTTTAATTAAACATTATTTAAAGTTAATATTATTTGCATAAATTTATCCTTTACAGAATTTATGCATAGAGTTTGTCGTTATAATTTCAAAAGTATTCATATGCGATGTCATTAATTATTAAATATGTCTGTACATTATGGAAAGGTATAGCTAGGGATGTTCATTTTAAAGCATGTGTGAGATATACTGGGCTGGTATGATGAAAATCTACACGAGTTTGCTATTTTAAATCACCATAGCTGAGTTAAGGGAAAATAACGAAACTGGTTAGGTTAGTAAGATTTTAATAATGCATCATTTTGAATTTAAATAATTCTAGTATTCTTTTATGTAATTTTAAGAGACACTAACAATTTAATAGCTACGAAGAATACTAAAGTAAGATATATGTAGCGATATAGAAAATTGATTTTTTCAAATTTTCATCACTTATTTTCAAAAATAAATTTTATCAACTGTAAGGAGGAGTTAGGATTCGAACTCGAGCCAATAATTACCACAATCAATTATTGATATCTATAGATCGGCTCGATAAAAAAACAATCTATGGGTAGTTTTAAAGGAGATTTTTTACTATCATACAGTGTCATTAATTCTTTTAGCTCGAAATAACAATATATTTAAGGATTCAATTCAGATTTAATTCCTTTAAATACCTGATAACAAATGCTCAAGAGCAAAGGAACCCATACCGATATATTTTTTAAATGAGTATGTATTGTTGCTTTGGCACAGGAAAAAAACTATGCATTGTTTGGTCATATTTCTTATTTTATAACTTAATTATATCGGGTGGTTAAATTTTAAGGGCCGATGTTGAATGTGAACTATACTTAAACGTCAAGTTTTTTTGTGCATTCAATTTCACATTTTTCAATTTCGGACTAAAGATACATAATCGAGCAATGGTTAGAATGGTAGCAAGAAATGGCAACGTTGGATGATCAGTTTTCGAACAACATGTTCACCTCAGTGGATTCGTCAATAAGCAGAATTGCAGCATTTGGGCGAATGATAATCCAAGAGTTATTGTCGAAAAACTAATGCACCTACAAAGAGTGACTGCTTGGTGCGGTTTATAGGCTGGCGGCATCATCTGGCCGTAATTTTCCAAAATGAGACCGGTCAGGTAGTTAGTGTGAATAGGGTTCGATATCGTGAAATGATAACGAACTTTGTATGGCCCGAATTGGAAAATAGGGATGTGGACCACACTTGGGATTTTTTCATTACCATTGAATTTTCATTGGCATTATTTCAAATAGTTACAATGAAGAAAAGTTTAACTACCATTTAATGCTACTTTTTTATTTTTAATTACTAATGAATGTAATGAAAATGTAATGAAATTGTATAATTACTAATTATAATTTCATTTCATTGTTTTTATTAAACACAAATTTATGATTGCATTTGGTTTTAATAACTACGAATAAAGTACCAATTTCATGCCTGCAGCACTAATATTGCACAATATCCACAAAAAGGTTGATTGCAAATTTGGGCAATAATGATAATGCTTTTTTATAATTTAATCATTAATTAATGGTAATGATTTTGTTTTTTAAATAATTACTAATGAAAATGTTTCATTAAAAAGCATTACCTTTAATGAAAACAAATGAAAAAAAATTTATTAGCATTATTTAGAATTCAATGCTAATGAAATTGTCAATTAATTACTCAATCTAATTAATTAGTCCCATGTATGATGTGGGCGATATGTGGTTTCAACAGGACGGTGTCACTTGCCACACAGCTAACAAAACAATGGCTCTTTTGCGTGACAAATTCAATGGCCTGTTATCTGGCGTGGTGGCGATCATGTGATTTGACACCGTTGGAATTATTTCTTTGGGGTTATTTGAAAGAAAAGGTGTACGCCAATAAGCCACTAAAAATTTAAGAGCTAAGTTGAGATAATTCGGCACATTAACGGCATAGAACCTCAAATATGCCTCAGCGTAATCGAAAATTTCGAGCATCAGATGGAGGTATGTCGCCGAGGCCGCGGCGTCCATTTAGCCGATATTTTGTTCCATACATAATTGATCCATAACAATATTATAAAAATAAAAAGAAATTACAATAATTTCCTAAATAATTTGCGTTTTATTCAAAATTAACATCGGCCCTTACAAATATAATCACCCTTTATATTATATCTTCTATACATATAATAAAAGAGTAACTCATTTTCTATCTGTCTGTCTTTCTGAACGTGTTCGCATCATGTAAAAGCTACTGGATAGATTGTAACTTTTGTGAGGAGGTACCTTGGTATCCTGATTCCAATAGAGGATACATTTTTTTCCAAAAGTATCTTAATTCCAAGAGAAAGTGGAGAAAAATCAATGAAACTACGCCTATTTTTTTACCGATTTAAAAAATACTGCATACGTAAAGCGGGGTATTTTAAAAACGGTTGCGCAATAGATTGCGCTGTTTTAAAATAATGAATAAAATTGAATAAAATTTGTATTTGATTTATTAATTTGTATTCGATTTGTATTTTTCTTTGTGAGATCACATTGTTATTAATAGCTTTTAAGAGCTTTACAATATTAGAATTTTATATAAATTTTAGATTTTTATCAAGGGATGGGTACCTTTGTATAAAGTAAATACTAAACGTGAGCATAAAACGTCTTGTTAGACTAACTTCATAATGTTCAATAATGAATTGGTCTATTTTTTCTTGCACTTGATTTCATGTGTATACAAATATTGTTGTGCTCTTAAATAAAAACATACAATAGCATTTGCTCTTCTTCCAACCAATGCAATATTTGTTGTTGTTTGAAATAAAATTTCAGTAGTGAATATTTTGTTTCAATAGTGTCTCTTGATATGAAATACTGTGAGAGCAGACAACATGTATATAAATGTATGATGTTAAAAGCAAGGGTTTGTACTTTGTATTTTAGTTATTTTATATTAATTTGCGCGTTGAGTGGTTCAAAATAGAAAACTGTAGTAGCTTGAATTTTTTTAACTTTTATTGATGAATAAAAAAATGTAATTTAATTTTTTCTCTCAAAAATCAGAAGTTTTACTCTCAAGAAAATTTAAGTAAAATGAACTAGTGAACAATATGAAATGCTCAGCATATTTATTGCACTTGATAAAACTGTCCGGTCAAATCAGGTGCACTGATTTTTGCACTGTTTGCTCTCTTGTTCTCTGTATTTACTGTTTTGTAATATTCCACTACACATACAATCAATATTTGCGTTTCAAAAACATGCAATACTGTACACTTTTTAACATCTTGAGCTTACGTTTAGTAAATACGAAAGAGTCTTAAAATTTGGTGTCGATTACTTTCAAATCAAAATTATACAAAATATTGTCACGATGCACACAAAGTGTGTGGGCACAGCTAGTATTGAATATAAGTAAAATGATGTAAAAAATATTACTTAGTTACTAAAATTTAACAAATTTTTTAATTTACTTGAGACTGTGTATTCTTGAGACTGTGTGTGTGTTCACACAGACATTCCTTGGGTGTCTTTACTTCTGCACACATAAAAGAAAAAAACCAGAGTAGTTATTTGCTTACTCACTAATTATCACTGCACATGAGAGAGAATTTGCTTTGTTTTTTTTTTCACCGCTCATGTGCGAGTGGGTTTATTTTTTTTCATTTTCATGATCTGACATTTTTGGGTTTTGCACACACATTATTTTTCATGAATGAAACTGCATGTTGTATGTATTCTCTCACATCATATGAATGAGAAATGTCCACATTTCACTTTGTTCATAAGCAAATTTCAAGAGTGAAAAATGAAAAATTTTTCATTATAGACAGCCCGAGAAATTTGAATGAGTTTTAAAAAAGAAGCTCGATGTTTTGGGTGCCACACCAATTAACACCAAAAACATGATAGATTAAATTTCCGTCTGCGAAACCTTGGTCTAAGGGAATCAAATCGACCCATTTCTTACACGAATGGTTACCGAGGATGAGAAATGGGTCAAGTAAGACAATATTGTGGCTTGCATTTTCGACCTTATCAAAGAAAAACTGCAAAATGTAACGAATTTTCTCTTTCTTGACTTTCATTTTTAACACCCTGTGACTAACAGGACCAAACAATGAACAGTAAGAAACGAGGGATATTGCCTACAATGAATTTTTCGAATTTTTCTTTAAAAATTGATCACCCAATTTATAGAAAAAATATTTTTTTACGCTATTGAATACCTTTACTCAAAATATACTTTTTTTTATAAAACTTCCTTTGACAAAAAAATTGTGTCAAAAATAGTTAAAACAAAATATTAAAGCTTAAACACCAGCTAGCTTAAACAGTAACTTTATTGTTCTAACTATTTTCTACACTGGTGTATGCTTTGTGAAATTAACTCCAAAAAAACTGTAAAAACGTAACTACTGAAATATAGACCTTTTTTAAAACTCACCCTGCTTGTGTAGCCGATGAAATGGACAAGGTAAAAATAGAGTTCGTATAACCATCACAATTGCAAGAATCTGTATAACGGCCACCATTTCCCGAAGCCCAAACAAAAATGGAACCTTTGCCTTGACGACCACTGGTTACGCCATAAATAAATGCACGTCTGGCCAACGGTCCGGGCCCATCCACAGTGGAGCCGTCATCCTCAGGACCCCAAGAAGCACTATAGACATCAATATGTGAAGGATTTAAACTTAATGCTTGAGCTTCAACGACATCATTGACCTTGCCATCCAACATGCGGACACCTGAAAAAAAAGAAAAGAATAATTAAATTAAGCAAGTTATTCCCTTTTTTATTAAAACATTTAAAATTAAAATGCACTTCTTAAGTTGATTGTGTATCTGGCTCAGTCTACTTTGGGGAATATCATCCAAAATGAAAATTAAAAATAAATTGTTCTTTAAATAAAATTAATTTTGTTGTTCTTGACAACACAATGATTGTACTTCTGGTCAATGTTTTTACTGCACATACAAGGACACATACAAGCTCCATCTTATCCACTAACAGACTTTTAAAATCTTCTCCTTTTGGTGTATAAAATTAAAAGTTTTTCTTTGTTTTCTTTTTTTGACAATATTGTTTTATGTGTTCTGTCATTTTTGTTTTAAAATACACTTAAGTGTTTTCACTACATTTCTTCGTTTTCTTCTTTTACATTCATGCATTCTCTACTTAAAGTTTGCTTTCCGTTTAAGTATTTCAAGTTTTCTTTTGTGCCAGTGTAAGTGCGCGAGTAAGTTTTTATTCTTTTGTAGACATAAGTAACACATATGCATATGCATGTACAAAGGCGGTCTTAAAATCGCCTTAAAAGGAAATAAATTCTTTGTTTTCTTTTTATTTTTATATGTTTTTCGTATTCTAGTTTTACTTGGCTTTATTATTATATTTATGAAAATTTTACTTTTTCTCTGTTGTATACCTGTAACCAAGATCTTTTCGAAAAATTTATGAATACCATAGCTTGCAAGCTAATTTTAAAAGAACTGAGGATTGCTGAAGAATAACCGGTTTTGGACTAATGATGCTGAATTCACGTCTGCAGTTTATTAAATTAAATTAATTTTAATTTTCGAGATTTGCCGTTATTAAAAAAATTAGGTTGGTTTTCCGAAATATATTAGCATAACTTAATAAGGATTTATCCTATCCATTTCGTTAAGTAAAAAATTAAAAAATCAAATTTAGGGCATAAAAACATTACTTTGGTACTGCTTAGTATTTTCAGAGATATAAGGAACATCTTGATAAAAAAAATTACTTAAAAAATTTTGAAAATGTTGTTTTTTTAAACTTCGTTAGGAGCATTTAGGAAAATATTTTCTTAACAAAACGATCACATTTTTGTTCAAATAGTTTATTTAAACTAGCTATCCCCGGTCCGCTTCGCTACAGCCATCCACAAAAAATACAATAAACACTTGGAAGAAAAGTAGTGCCAACCAACCTTTAATTCGAAAGCGAACGCTAATCTCACGTAAAAGATTTTTTAGTTTATATGTAAGGTAGGAAGCCCACTGTTTTCATGCAATCTATTTTTTGCTAGACTATAGGTATTAACACAATAATATTTTTTTAGTTTTTATGGGAGGTACCGCTCCCACTATCCTAATCCAGTTTGTATTTTGTTAGACTTTGCAAATTAGTACACGATAATAATTTGTAACTTTTTATGGGGGTACCACGCTCACTGTCCCAGTTCATAGTACTCTATTTGGTACACTATGCCCATTAGCACAGGGGTTACTGGTGAAAAATTTCAAGGCTATACCTATTATAATTCTCTAGATACAGGATAATAATTTTTCACTTTACATGAGAGGTACCACGCCTACTATTCCAAACCAGTCTGTGTTTCTCTACACTATGTATGTTATTATAGAGGTACTGGTGCAAAATTTCAAGGTGATACCTATTACTGTTACCAAGCAACACGAAGATAAATATTTACTTTGTATGGGAGGTGTCATGCCCACGTCGAATATCAAAAGAATGAGTACCAACCGTATATCTAATTTCAAGCTGTAAAATATCAGAAAGTTCGGTTCACTGGTGTAGGCAGCTATATCTTTTCGACCAACAAATAAACATACAAACAATGATGATTAAATAATAAACCAAAGCAATCAACAAAATTACAAAAAAAATAGTTTTTATAAAAATTTCGTCTAAATTTTAAAAAGTGCATAATTTTCTTCAACTTGTAATAAAAAAAAAAACATTCTCGATCAGATGTTTGGAAGCTTTTAAGTTTCAATTTTTTGTAGGTCATATTTTTCTCAATTTATTATCGACATCTCAAATTTTATTACTACTATCGGATATAGCACTTTCTGGAGATAACAAAAATATTAACAACAAAAATTAAAGTCTCTTTTCCAGAAAATGACAAAAACTTTCCGAGAAAACCCAACCAATACATACAAAGCTAAAAAATCCTAATACAATCAAAAAAGTTTTCTCTATGAAATGTTTTAAATCTAAGGGGTATTCAAGCAGAAAGGAGGGACGTTTTTTTGAAGAGATTCCTTATTATTTTCATGTGGTAAATCTTTTTATTTTTATCGATAAGGATTCCCATTAAATCACAATGTTTTTACTCATTTTTGACACAAAAAAAAAAAAAACAATCCATAGAGAAAAACTGTTTGATTCTATTAGGTTTTCTTATGAATTGTATAAAAAAAGGATTTCTTATTGATTTCACTAGGCTAGCTAATTGATTTTTTCAAAAAGGTATTCCTGATTGATTTCATTAGGTTCCTATATGATCATGTGTAAATCATTTTATTTTTTTTAATAAGAATATCTTCTTGATTATATTAGCTTTTTTGTTATGTCGTTTATATAAATCAATAAAGAAACTGTCTCTTAAAACATAAAATATAAAATATATAATTTTTGTAGTGGCTAAGTGCGTGCCTACAAAACGAAGCACACCAGGTACGATTCCTCGCAGTGGACGAACAATTTTTAACCATGGTTTTTCGGGTTTTAGAAATTAAATGACTTCAACCCACTCTAGACAATCCATCAGAAGAAGCTCCCCTGACCTTCCACCCCCTGGAAAAATAGGCGATAATATGAAGGAAAAATAAAATGGCAGGCATCCGCTACCACAAAAAGAATAGGAAGAAAGAAATCAAAGATTGATTAGCAAACAAATTCAAAGGAGATGCCAAAAACTCAATACACAATACCAGTTTTTTATTTTGAAATTTTTCCTTTAATTTCTTTGTTCTAATAAAAAGACAAGACAAGCCTAATAAAATCAAGACGAAAACCTTTTTGAAAAAAAAACAAGAAGAATACTTAATAAAAACCCTAAGTTTTCTTTTTGATTTTTTCAAAAAGGTTTTCCTTATTAAAATAATAAGACTTTCTTCTAGAAAAAAACACAAATAATTAAATAACCATTATGGTTTAAAATTCATTCTGTTACAATTCTGTATATATTATTACTATATCTGGTGATTTTTTAGCACATTTTTTTAACAACCTTTTTTTGGCAGTTCAGCTTTTTTTGTTTAACATGTTACTGTTAAACTAGTGTTGCGAGGGGAAGACTAAGAGAAGTTACGCTTTTCTTTCAAAAATATAAAATTTTTTCATTAAAAGTTACATTTTGAAATAATCCTTAAATAATTAGTAATCGTTTGTGATTAATATAATATAACAATAAGGTAAAAATTCTAGAAGCGTGTGAAAACCTAAATTTAAAAATAAGAGAAATAAACATATTCCGGATTTGTTGAATTTAGAAGGAGGAATGTTGCTTCTCTGCTCAATAAATAAATTACGAACAAAAAAAAAGTAATGTTGTATCAGTATGCATCTGATCAATTAAATTTATCACAGTTACATACAAATTTGAGTTCTATTGGTTTAAATCTTCAACATTAAATGACTGACATTTTTTCCAAAGTGTCTTTTGAGCTAAGACACCTAGATACATTTTTTCTATAGGTATAATGTTTGGAAATTCAGTTTTGTAGGCATCACTTATTTTCATGTAGTTAAAATTCCTATAGGGTTAAATTGTGTTGGTGAATCGCTGACAAACTTGAAAGATTGGGCTCGAAGAAAACTAACTTAGGGTAGACCCGGTGAAGCCACTACTATAGAATTATATCAAACTGGGTAGTAAAGAGATGCATCCTGTAAGGAAGGATTGAAGAGACTCACGGGTAATTTGGCCCAGACTGGACGCTGCGAAAAACAAGTTGCTTCTGGGTTAAGACAGGAAAGTTCTGATAGTTATGATAGGTGTGTTCAATTGTTATTGCGCCAGTAGGGCAAGAATCGGCAAATGGTTCGCTGGTGCATCGGACTGTTGAAACTATCAAAATCGAAAAATTATCATTGCTTACAATACAAAGAAAGATTTCTCGATGGGCTCTTCCACATTGCGCGGTATAAAATCGAAGGTGTCGTCGGTTTTATCAAGGAAATCAGGTGGCTGAGTGTTAGGTAGCAGTACGACTATAGGTCTTCCTATTTCCTGTTTTTGTGTTCTTAATTTTTTTAGTTAGCTGGACCCTATGGGTCTCTGAGTGGATGAGCCATTGCCGGCACAACACTTCTTACCATTATTAGTTTTATTTATTTAGTTATTCAAGATTATTGAATTTTGTTATCAAGTTATGAAATTGCAATGTGCACTTCTTTCATTTTATGACCAGTTTGGGCGACCTTCTATAGCGGCTATTTGAAATTTTGTGACTAAATTTGGTGTGAAGAGCTGCCAGAAGCATTGTAAGAACTATCTGTGCATCCCGAAAAATTTACTGTTTGGTGTGGATTATGAGACGGTGGTATAATTGAATTGTACTTTTCCAAAGACATCGAAGTCAGAAACATTACTGTCAATGGCGAGCGGTACCGTGCTTGCCCAAAATGAAAAAGGCCACACAGCACGCTTAACTATGGCCCAATTGAGTGGAGAGTTCGCTGAACAGTTTATTTCATGTCTTGCTATTTTTTGTGGGGATTTGTTAAGACTTATGTCTATAGGGACAAACCCATAACGGCTGATGCACTTAAAGCCCGAATTGGTTATTGACTTTCTTTGAGTACCTTATTTAGAGTGTGTTTTTTGGTCAGTTCTTTCCATTGATATGCTTGGCAAGATTTCAGCAATTCTCAAAATTTTTCTTTTTAGTTAATGATTGGAAAATTTGCTGTGTAATTATTTCCACATTTTTCAATAACTTTCATATCAGTATCCGACCACAATTTTGGTAGTTTGGAGAATTTTCCGCGCAATAGTTTGGTAGAAATATACTTGCAAATGATAATTTTTAATTTGGGCTGTTTTTGATAAATTGTAAATGCTTTTCTTACTTATTTATAAACATTTTTGATTTGAAACATATATTTTTCTTATATAATTTTATGATTCTAAACATAAGAGAATCTCCTTTTCCTCAGTAGCAAAATTGTACCTATCGACAAAAAAATGTTGGATCTTGCCTACTAAGAACAGAAATTTAAGTGGTTCTAATTAACTTATCCGGAGAGCATGTAAAGACGGTTCTGAATAGAGATTTTATGTATGTTTTTCATAAGATCTAACCTTTGTAATTTTAATTTGACCGTCAGCTAAATTTTATTTAACTTAAACATTTGCCAATTATACCCATTGTGCTCTAGGCCCCTGCCATGTAGTTCTTAACTATACTACAACATAAATTTTCCTGTACATAAACATTAGTTTAATAATGTTGCTGCAATTCACAACCATTACCTTGTTAAATATCGCTTTGTATACATATAAGGATAATTCTGGGACTGCCTCATATATGCGGGGGTACAAGTCTATATAACTGTTGGTTTGGCAGTGCAAATGAACTTTTCACTATTTTGCTTTGCTGAATTTCTTGCTGTTTTTTTATTATTTTGCAATTTATACGGTTGTTGTATACTTTACTCAATTTTTTTTTTTTATTATTGGAAATTCTTAAAGTTTCTCTGTTTTATTTAACTTCCTGCTGTTTGCTTTATTTTGGCAAAGTCTGTTTAATTTCCATTGCAGAACCCTGTTGTAGAAAGAATGTGTAAAAAAACATACGATTTCTCTGTAATGAAAGTAATTGTTATGTCGCAATGCAGGATATTAAAATAGGTACTTTTTAAATTAAAATTTGGATAATGGAAATAAAAATGTTATTCCAACAAATAGATTTAAATAAAGCATTATATACAAAATAGCGAGCATATTAAAAAAGTTATACAATGTGGAAAATTCTTAATACTTTAACTCTATGTTCAAGGAATTGACTTTCTTCGTTTAAACAGTAAGAGAATTTAACTCTATCTCATGTATGGTAAAAAGGTTACATACCCATATATGTATATGGTTATGCTGTTTAGGTATTTGTTAAAGCAGAAACCACTGAATTATTCTTTGATTGGGGTTAAAAAGAAGCACTAAATGGCTAAGTACCGTCTATGCTTTGCCTCAAAATACGGATGTTCTGTATTTTTAATTAAAGGGCATCAAGCTTACAAAAAGGTATAAAAGATTGGCATTTATTATAAATACATCGTTATAATTAATTAAAAGAACAAAGTATCTATTAGAAAAACTTGAAGAAGCTTGAAGAAGCGTACATTACAAAAACTTATCAAAGTTTACACACAAGTATTCTTCAAGTTACTTCTCTACGTTTCTGAGTCATAGAATACTTCGGTAAACTGTTTACAGAATCCACAGGTCCTCCTAATCCGTTCTCTGTGAAATAAAATAAGATTTTTTGGCCGAACGTAATCTCATATACAAAATTATGGGCAAAAACAGCGGAGATTCGCATTCGTGCCCAATTAGTAGAGAGGAAATGGAAGTATATTGGCCATATCCTTAGCAGATAAAACAACGACGTAGTGAAAATCGCAGTATCGTAGAATCGTCACTTTCTATAGAGTAGTTATTAGACTTCGTAGCAAACTTGTTGCCATTGTTGTTAACACTGCTAAAAAAACTATAGTACATTTGACAAATAAACGCTTTCATTGTTTATAAAGAAAGAATTGTTTATTTTGATAGTTAGTTGGCTTCTTTAATTTTAATGCACCAAATACTCTTTGTGGCGTAAATACAATAAATATTTTTATAAATTATCATCAAACTATAATCCACTCTTATAAATTGCCATTTTTCGATATAAATATTGATGCTTCAAAATATTTCCAATGGCATTTAGATTCGGTAAACATGCAATAAGAAGTTTGATGTCCTGCTGAAAGACGATAGAATGCTGGCCACCCCAAAAATATAAAATAGAGGAAAATTAGGTTATTATATCAAGTGGTTAGATTTTAAGGACAAAGTTTTTTCTGCATTTAATTTGACATTTCAAAATGTGCGTACAATCCAGTGCATGTTCGTACAACTCGTACTGCAGAAAACATTGCTGCTGTTCGGGATAGTGTGGCTGAAGAGCCGTCCACCTCAACTCGTTGTCGTGCGCAACAATTGCACGTTTCACGCTCGTCGTTGATGAACATTATGCATAAAGACTTGCACTTAAACGCTTACAAGATGCAATTGGCTCCAGAACTAAGCCTCTTGATCATTCCAAATTTAACGAAATGACTTCTTATATTAAATTTTCTTCAATAATAAAATCAAAAAATCTTAGTAAAATGAACGAAAATTAAGTAAATTAGTAGATATAATATTCTCATTGACTTCTTTTTGTTATGTAAATTTAACTGAATTTATGGGTTGTGTTTTTAAGAATGTGTTACTACTGTTTCAACTAAACTATTGTTAATTTAAAAGAATTTTATTTAAATTTGTATGAGTTTTTTATAAGGGTTTATGAAATATGTTTTTAACAAAAAAAATCTGTTAATTTGAATAAAAGTTAGTTTATATGAATAAAACGTATATTGATTTACAAAAAAAAATTAAATTGGTTTAACTATTTTCATCGGTAAGGTTCAACGAATTTGTTTCGTTAATTCGGTGCAGTGTTATTGTTCAAGCCAATACAGTATTTATTGCATCTATCTGGACTATTCAGAAGATTTCTTTTTTGTAAGAAAAAATTATCTACCGATAAAATTCTTATCAGCAATTATGAGTTACATTTTTTGTTAAAAATTTGGAACCGAATGATGTCCATGTTTTCTCATTTTTTAAAATCTAACCTATAACATTTTTAATAACTTAGTGTCACAAATACTCAAAGAAAATGAAAAAAATTAACTTTAAATACTAGCACAATGTAATGAATTCAGCATTCTTCATATCTGCCTACTTTGGGTAGAATTTAATTGTAAAAACATTAGAATTTGTTGAGATTTAGCAACGGGTCAGCCTGTTCTGATGCCACATAAAATCACCCTATCATCCTATCCTGTTACCTTCAATTTGTTATAAGCATATCGGCTAAGAAATTTAGAACTTCTATATATTTTATAATTTAAAATAGTAAAGTGCCTATATTTACTACTAGCTGTACTCGCCATGTCGTTAGCGTCCTGACAATATTTTGTTGGATTTTGCTCTGAAAGTATTCCACACCAATTGTAAGATTCTTACTTTTATAGTGCTTTAGTTTTGGTTTATGTATTTACTTTATATAAAGATACCCATCCCTGGATAAAATTTTAAAATTTATACAATATTCTAAAAATTATTGTAAAGCTCTATAAAAGGTGTTGAAAATATTTTAATAACAATGTAATTCCACAATGTAAAAATACACATCAAATACAAATTTTATTCAATTGGCCCCTAATGTTGCGAAATAATATTTAAAATATCCTACTTTTATAAATAAAATGTGTACAATCGTGTTGAAAATATCCCAGTTTTAAACCGAAAATTTCAGTACCTTTTAACCGGAAATTGCGTTTTTTCATTGGTTTTGCTCCACTTTCTCTTTGAAATGAGATATTTTTTCGGAAAAAAAGTATCCTATATTGGAATCAGGATGCTACCTCCTCACAAAATTTTGTTAAAATCAATCCAGTAGCTTTTACGTGATGCGAACACAAATGAAAAGCAGACAGACAGACGGACGGACGAAAATGAGTTACTATTTTGTGATATGTATAGATAAATAACCATTAATAACCAAAGAGAGTCTACAATAAAAATCTATCACAATTAAAAAAAAACAACATATTTCCCCTAGTAACGCAATATAAAACCTCATATCTTTAGGTAGAATTTTTTCTAATTTTTTTCTAATTTCTTACAAAACAAGAGTATCCTGTTTATAGTTAAAAAGTGACTTAAAATTCCCTTTTACAATTTGTTTTAATGTGGCTGCACTTTCACAGTGAATGGTATGAACATTTTTTAGATTTTTTTTCTTCAGTTTATGCTTTGGTGTATTAAAAAAATTTAAAAATGATAAATAAACATACACTTTTAAAAGGAAATTTTTATTCTATATACGAGCTGATATGTCGACTGGCTGAGTTTTTTTTTTATAAGAATATGTGTGCATATGTCAATAAAAGATATGGTTATACAGCTGGGTGTTAGCGTGCTGTTGACTTATACACACATACATGTACAATGAAAGTATTATGCGACATTCCCTTAGGCACTTTAGTAATCAAAACGACCAACTTAAGGCGTCATGATGAAATTGAAACCCTTTTATAAACATCGACAACAACAATAAACGCACACACACACACACACAAATACACATATGAAAATGGTTTTTGTTTTAAGAATATTCGCATGCACAAAATGCTTTATTACTTTTCATTTAGAACCAGAAAAAATGGAAGGCTCTTAAGCTTAAGCTATTACTCATATGCACACACATATAATTTTTTTTTAAATTTTTAAATATACATATATGTATGTGTGTGTATGCATAAATACTCCTTAAGGTATGCATGTAATTTTGTTTTTGTAAAATTCATTGTTGTGGTGTGGTTTTATTCTTTTTCTAATTTTCTAACGGTTCAACAGTTTAGCAAATTTTTTCTTTCCTTTATTCTTATAAAATCTTGGTGGTTTAGAAATTTTCGTTATATATGCATAAATACATACATATATTTTCTTCGCTGTTATACTCGTGTATTTGGTCTCATAAGCTTACTAGCAATTTGAGGCAACAAAGTCAAAGCAAGGATACAAGTATAACTTATTGTAATATTATTGCAGGAAACATTTAAACCCTTGCTAAATTGTACTTGTTTTCTTTCAGGCCATTCGTTTTTACTTATTTGACAGTTATTTAACACAACATGATTTATAAACTCATATTGTACATGCTAAAACGTTTTTTTCTTTAACTACGCTTGTGGGAATTCTTAAAATGATTTTTAATATGTAAAGGCTGTAAGTTTATACCAGAAGGAAAGTAAATTCCTTTGAAAAAAGAAAAACTCATATATTGATGATTAAAGGGCAAATAAAAAATGCCAACGATCTGACACTAAAATACATTGTTCAGTTTGTAGTACTTAAACTGTCAAGAAATTGATGGCAAAAATAGAAGTTAAAAAATATTAAAAACATTAAAAAAACAGAAGCACGAATATAAGAAGAAGATTAAAGTAAAAATGGGTTTAATTTTTTTCACTATGGAAATGATAATTGAAATTATCTTAGTCGTTACATATTCTGTTGAAGCATTTAAAGTTATTCACCCTTGTTCTATTTAGCGTCGCCTACGTTCAGTGACGACGTATTTAAATTGATATTCGCTTAGTCGACATTAACATTTATCGATGAGTTTTTATTTTTATTTGGTATTTTGTAAGAAAATGTGACGTCGAACTTTTGTTGTGTCGAAGTCGGTTTTATCGCCTTTTTTTACTAACGAGTTGAAGTGATATAAAATTCAAAATTAAAAAAGCAAGTTTGTACCAATTCGAAATATTAGTTCAAGAAATGAAAAAAAATGTACTGTCAGTAATTTTAAAAATTAAAAATGCATTAAATATCCTCATAAGATTTGAGGATGGACTGAAAAAGGCGTGGAAATGAAGCAAATGTAAAGAAAATTCTATTATATTATTCACTTAACTTAATTGCGAATACAATTTGTGCACTGATTTTAATAATATATGATATACGAAATAATAATAATTCTTGAAAAAAAAAAAAAACTGACTTCAAAACAGATAGAAGGGCACCAAGAATTATACTTAAACTACATAAAAGATACCCCAAAATTAGCGGGGAAAAAAGTAAAAACGATATGAACGTCAAGCATCTCCCTATTACTGTTCAAAACTTAAGCTATTTTATTTATTTATTATAAGTTATTTCACCAGCATCCATCTTTTATGGGGACACCATTTAAGCCTCTGTCTATAATAGTTTCAAAGATAGGGCCACATATATCAAATAACATCACCTATTGGGACACCCTTTAATTTACAATTTTAAATTAAAGACCTGTTGTTATAGATGATTTGGCCACAATAATTCTGTGTAAATTTCAACTGTCTGTCTTTAATGGTTCAACAGTTTGGCCATATTACATGAACTACTGGGACACTATAATTTTAAATTCCAAATGTTTATATTTGTTATTATACCAGACAAAGTAGTGGATATTCTGTCTAATTTTAAAGCGTTTGTTTATAACGGTTCCAAATAGAGGGCCATATAGGTCAAATTACATCATTAAGGGGGACACCCTTTAATTTCTAAATTCAAATTGTATACTTGTTATAGCGGACTTTGCAATACAGGTACCTTGTAAATTTCAGCAGTCCGTCTATAGTTTGACCACATACATAAAATTACAATAACTATTTGGACACCCTGTAAATTCCAAATTTAAATTTTTGTCTATAACGGTTCAAAAGATAGGCCCATATAGGTCAAATTACGTCACCTATCGGGACACCCCTTAAATTTATTTTTTTAATTTAAAATTTATTTTTATTTAGGCCTGTCAAAAAGTCTGTCACACACATACAGTTCTATTTCATCATATCTATTTTCATATGCTATTTTTGACAGATCGCACAACTGAGTATGCTGCAACAAAAAATAGTGCAATAAATTTTTTTTTCAATATGATTTTAAATTTTCAATCAAATTTTAGTGCAATACTCCAATTTATGTTAAAACCCAATGAAAAATAGTCGTATGAGCGATATTAATCAAAACTATTTATTTACGAACGAACTACATAGCGTATGAGTAATATAATTCAAATATTTATAAAATAGTAAATATTCCATATTAGTTATAAATTTATTTTAATCAATAATCAAATATCGGTTATTTTTAATTTTCAAACATCAATGCAACATGTTCCTTTTGAAACTACGTAATTTATTCGCAGATTTCACGCCTTTATACATATTTGTTTAACAAAAAGAAGTAGAGAAATCTTTAGTTCAAAGCAATTACCAAAAAACATGTTTTGAATAAAATCCAACATTATGCGGGTTATTTATGCAACCAGCAATTACGGTTTCAAACTACTTTGCATTTAAACTCACTCCAACACCAGCTAAGCAAAACTTAGACCAATCGTCATTGCCATCTGTGTATGGTATTTATCCATAAACAAATAGCGTTAAATGCATTCTTGCTACAAAAAATATGTGTACGTTTGTTTGGTTAAGTATTTTTAGCATTTGCGCTTATAATTTCTGTTGGAATGACATGTAGAATGCATAACAGTAAACGAGCTGGATATAAATTCTGCACTTGTATGTGTATTGTTTGTCGTAGAATGAGCAATTCGGAAGCATATGCGCTACGAAGTGTGTGTGTCTATTTTTGTTTTGTTGTATGTACGATGGTATTATGTGGCAGGAGATTTAGGTGATGCATTTGCATCCGAAAGGATTGAAGCCAGCAAAGCTTTCGGATCTTATTACTTTTAAGATAGAAAAGAATATCTGTAAGGAAGAGAGACATTATAATGAAACCAAAAATATATACTGTGACTCCTTCCTGAAACTGCTCTTCTGATAAGTATTAAGACTGCCCTTGTTGCTTTAAATGCATAGCTTGTTGAGGTATTTTCCAACGTAGAATGCCCTATGTGAGCATTATTAGGTTCTTTTTACATATTATCATGACAGCTCAAAACTATATTGGCCATTCTTTCCAATTGCCAACTTCTCTCGTCTTAATTGTGGTAGTGTGACAGTGTTGTTGATCTCCGTCAAGATTTCTTTTTAGATTGTATTTGGTTAGCCTTTTTGATATTTTGTTGCGGTCCACTTCAACATCCCAACACTCTTAATAATGTCTTACTGAATCAGTGTTATATGGCATTTTCAAGTTAACTTGATGAGCTAATATTAATGACGGCCCATGTTCATAATTAAAATGTTACTCTAAAATACGCCTGGTGGCGATCGATGCTAACAAGCAGTTGGTTGGCGAATATGCGAAAACTATTTGATCCCATGAAACAAAAGAGGCCTACTAAGAAATAAGTTCGGCAAGCATATTAAACAGTGTTTATGTCATACCGAAATCATACAATTTCCCACCTCACAGGCTTGAACTAACTTAAACCAGTCAGCATTAATTGCGTTAATGCTCATATAGATATATAGAACCCCTAACATAACAATATTGACCGAATATATTGTTACGGCTGGACATGTCTTGTGTGTTTATGACACATTTTAACATACAATATTAGTATTAGAAATGTATAGAGATCTACATTGTTGGCTAGTTTTGCGAACACTGTTGACTTTATCAATGCTAAGCATAGCTTTTAAGTAATGATTACTAATCGTAATGATTACTAATTTGATTACTTTTTTTGGAGGCTGAAGTAATGATTAAATTACCATTACTTTCAGTTTTACACGATAAATAATTGATTACGATTACTAGTAATGGGAAAATATTCTAAATTACTTGAAATTACAAAAAAATAATCAAAAGAATCAAAAGTAATCAAAAAATAATTGGATTACTTTTAAGGACTATTTTTAATTCTTTTTGATTATTTATGAATTTTTTACGTTTTTTTAAACTTCAATTATGCTCTAGTTCTTCTAATTAGCGAATGGGTTAATTTCTGGTTATTTTGCTAATTTTGTTTCTGCGTTAAAGATAATAATGTAAAAATTTCTCTTTTCTTTCTCATTCATAAATATTTTAATTGTTCCTTCTTGAAAACTTAACTTTGCAGATGATGAAATTGAAACAAGTTCTTCTCCACAAGATCAGAACAATTTTGATCTAAGATCAAAAATAAAACATCAGTTTTTCAGTTATTTAAATGATAATACAAGAGCTGATGTGATTTGGCAACAATACGATTTGCTTAAGGAAGCATATATTTTTTTAACACGCCCTTAACGTCGTCAGCTCCAGTTGAACGACTGTTTTCATTTGCCGGGATCGTCAACAGTCCAAGGCGGCAATCATTGTCTGATTTTTCCTTTGAAAAATTAGTTTTAATGAAGGCCAATAATAAATATATGTAAAGTAAAATCTTTTTGTGATTTGTACTACAAACATACATTGAATATTTGTTTTTCTGTATTACTTTCTTTGTTTCTCTTTATACTTTTTTGTAAGACTGAACTTGTTAGTGTTGTTATATAACTGAATGTGTTAATAATTTTTTAAATAAAAAAAAATAATTTTATAAATTTGCTTAGAACTTTTTTTAAAATTAAATATGTAATATACACTCAAAATTTTTTAAAATAATCAAAAAGAATCGAAAGTAAACGTTGAAAGTAGTTGGATTACTTTTTGATTACTTCTGATTCTTTTTGATTATTTTTTTTAGTAATTTTCAGTAATCCAGATTATTTTTTCATTACTAGTAATCGTAATCAATTACTTTTCAAAACCGGCTCAAAAGAGAATTATGTAGTCATTACAATTATTTTTGAAAAGTACTATAATTGATTACTAATCGTAATCAAAATTTAACAGCTCTGATGCTAAGATTATCCATTTAACATGAATGTATAGATTTCATAGCCAAAAATCATATGTATATGTGACCCGGCTTATGACTAAAAAAAAAAATTTCCACTTTTTTTTGGTTTCGATAGTTTATGAGACGCTCTTTCACGTGGTGAAAACTAGAAAGTCCTAACTTGCTTAGAAGTGTACTAAAAATGTAGAGAAAGGAGAGCACAAATGAAAGAAAAACTGTCTTCGACAGACATTATTCACAAGTGACACACGTCAGGTTTCTGGAATATTTTTATAAAGCAGATGTTAAACAATTAAAAAAGTCCAAAATTGCAAATATTCAAATATTTTTTGGTTGCCTTTTGGGCATGACTGTTCATAATGCAAAAGAAAAACTACTAAGACACTGACGAAATGCATTGTTTATGTTTAACAGCTAATTTTTCGAAACTTTGTTTTTGAGTCATAAGCCACCTTTTCATAGACCGGGTCACATATAAGTTCTTACACATGCATCGAGCATATAGTTATATGCTTAAATCTTTTTTTGTTTACGCGCAAAAACATTCATATACGGTAATTAAATCAGCCAAGTGCGAGAAAGACTCACGCACGTAGGATTACGAACTATGTTCAATATAGAACTTTAAAAGCACAAGGTTCTAAATTTCTCACGTCTTTTATGGGCGCCCTTTTTTTAGTTCATTTATCATTTATTGTAGCTTCAATATTTTTGAACTAACAATAATTACTCAGATCTTAAATCTTCTATACATATAATAAAATAGTAACTCACTTCCGTCTGTCTGTCTGTCTGTCTGTCTGTCTGTCTGCTTCTCATTCACGTTCGCATCACGTAAAAACTACTGGATGGATTTTAACAAAATTTTGTGAGGAGGTACCTATGTATCCTGGTCCCTACATAGGATACATTTTTCCGCAAAAATATCATAGAAAGTGGAGAAAAAGCAGTGAAAGTACGCAGTTGAACTAACCGGATATGAATACTTTACTTTTTATAAAGTAAAAAATACATAAACTGATACGTAGCATATCTTAAGGCGGAACTAAAAACGCCGGTATTACCACATAGCACTAAATCACCGGCAAAGTAAAATAATTATAAATTGGCTATGCTAGCTTGAAACTAATTCGCCTGAAGAACACCAGAATCTTTACTATCGCACTAACCATCTGTCTTATCTACTACTATCCCTTTCTAAAGGAAGTAACACAGTTAATGTAGGCATTAATTGCCTGGGTGTAACTTAAAAAAAAACTAAAATCGTAAAGGTCTTTGGTGTTGATTGAAGGACGCTGACAAAGTGGTGGGCAGAGCTAGTCTAAAACAAAAAATATACTTTTTAAGCCCAGTGATAGACAAAATTTTTTGTTTGTTTCACGGATTTTGCAATCATTTGCGGGTCATCCCTCTGATGTACGACCAAGAAAAGCCGTGTCTCTTATTTTAAGTCAAATGTAACCAGGTTCACTTAGAATGTTACGCGGCAATGGGTTTGGATGAGATGCAAGCTTCTCTAAATACGTTACTGCAAGTTTCGCTATTTCTGCTTTCACTGATGGCATGTTTAGGTCTTTGTGGATGTTAATTTTTTTTTTTATATACCAGGGTGCAACTGTAATCATACGTAGAATCTTATTTTGGCGCTTTTGAATTTTTTCTACATTGCTATCTGAGGCCTCATAATTAAAATCACATTAAACCAAATTGGTTTGAGGATCGACCTGTACAGTGAAAGTTTACAATCTGAGCTCAGGGTGGAGTTTCTGCCAATAAGCCAATTTAGTTGTACTGCTTTTAATTTCATTTGTGTTAACTGGAAATCGATGTGCATTTTCTAAGTAAGGCGACGGTCAAGATGTAAACCCAGGTATTTAACCTCTCAGAGCTGCGGTATCATTTGGTTATTTATGCGAATATTAGGGCATGACTCCCTAAGCATAGTAAAAGTTATGTGAGTACATTTTTGTTATTCACCTTTATTCTTCATTTTTTAAATATTTTTCCAATTTGAGTATAATATGGTCTTGTAAAAGTTGTGACGATACTTGGGCGCTTTCATGAGTACTTAAAAAAGCTGTGTTATCTGCAAATATTGATGTGTGGACCCGGGTATTAATTGGCATGTCTGATCTGTGCAGTAAATATAAAATTTGTCACCAAATACTACCTTGGCGTACTCCAGCTTTAATGAGCTGTGACGACCTTAAAAAATCACCTTCTTTTAGTAAAAACTTTCGATTCGTTAAATAATTTTTTAAGAGCTTATGAACGTTTTTAGGAGATAAAAAGCGCAAAACAGTATGTTCTTTCTTCAAAGGTCTTTTTAATTACATTTACTAAGCTGTGTGTTTGTTGGATCGTACTATGTTGTTTTCTGAAGCCCAATTGATGGTTCGGAATACATCCTTTCGTGCTAAGAATTGGATTCAACTTAGTTATTAATATTCTCTCAAATGGTTTTGATATGTTTGATAAAAGACTTGTAGGTCTGTATGTTTTGTGTGGTCTTTTTCTGGTTTAGGAATCATAGTAATCAAAGAGACCTTCCACTCTGTGGGAAAGTACTCAAGACGTAAGATGTGTTTAAAAACTAAAAGAATAATTCCGCGGCCAATACTAGGAAACTCAAATAACATCTTGTTACTGTTTTTATCAACGTCAGGGGCCTTTTTGGTGTTTACATCCGTTATTGCCCTTTCAATATCGCTAAATTCAAATCTTAAGGGTACTTCGGCACTAGTCTCTACTGGTGGCAACTCAGCTATAGCCGTATATCATATATTTGGAGTGAAAACTTTCATCAAATGCCCAACAAATAAATTGCCTTTTTCGGTATCATTTCTAGCCCAGTCTCCGCAAGGGAGGCTTACGTACGACCGGTCTTTTAAGGTTCCTACATGCATGCCATAATGAATAATCTGATTGTGCAGTTGCGACGACGTCTTCCAATTAATTTTTTCTGTCTTAGCCGTTTCGTGCAATCTTTAAGTCTAGATTTCTCCGAATTTTTTTTTTAGCCAAGAGGCGCTCGACATCTACAGAATATATTTGATTGTGTCTAGCTGGTTGTCGGGTTACTGTCGTATTTTGGACAGCCGGTTTTTTGCTTCTCTATGCATAAAAGTAAGAGATATACTCGCAAAATATTATTCCTATTGCAGTTCGCAGTTAACAGTATGATAAATATTAACTTTCGATAGGAAGTACCATGCCCTCTTGAAATATCCAAAAATGTGAAAATTCCAAAAATATCGCCCCACTAGTTACTATTTCGCTTTTACTTTTACAAAGAAGTATGAATATGTATATATGATCAGAAAACGTAGTACTTTCCCCATTGAACACAATCATCAAGAAATCCTAAACGATTACACACAACCAATTAACCTTAAATTTTAAACAATTTAGTAGCTTAGCAATAGCTCATACGTAAGTAGTTTTGTGACAGACGGGAGGAGGAATAAAGGGTATTTGTTGATTATATTGCTTATTTATTTTAAATGAAAATTTTGATGAAAATTCAATCTTGTGAATTTTTTCATATTTAAGTAAAATTTTTGCAGCAAATACCTCTTTTTATTTAAATAATTGAAACGAATAGATTACGCGCACTTTTACTTAATTACAGTTTTTGCATACAGGTAATCTGAAAATTAATTATTTTCGTTCATATGCCTGTATAGTTAAGCATATGCTTATTTAACAATTTCTCATTTCTTTTTTCACTCATTTCACTCATTATAATCATAATCATATAATGTGTACTTACCACCAATACTGGCATTATATGCTACACCAACACCACAATAGTTATTGAAAGCTACGGCTGCAACTTCGCCAGCACATCTGGTGCCGTGTTTGTTATCGCCATTATCCTGTGGCGTTGGATCCGAATCATTGCCGTTAATGTCAAATGATGCATCTGGATCCTGTTGAGTAAACATGACAACAGATAATATTAATATACATAATGGATAGATTGATACACTTTTATGCATATTGAATATACAAATATATAAAATTAAATAAAATTTATAAAATTAATATTTATATGAAATAGTATCCGAATGAGTATATACTATACGAGGGCAATTCCACAACAGCATCGAAAATTAATTATTAAATATTTAACGGACATAAAATGGTAATATGCTTAAAGAATTTTTTGGCTGGAAAAGGTTGTTAATGTACATATATGTGGCAGTGACTTGTTTAATGTCAGTTGAAACACTATCGTCAGTTGGTGAAAACGAAGTTTACCACCACCTAAAGCTTCTCTCACCAACTGACGATGTATGATTGGATACAATTTTCTCGTATTCTATTGTGGGTTTGTTTGGTTAAGTAGATAATGTTTACAAAAACTGCAGCTCATGAGACGCTCATTTTAATATTTCATTCAATTCATGACTATTTATAGCCTACGAGTAACGATGAGTGGAACAATAACAAACAGCGAAGACCAACGAGCTAAATGCGATAAGATTGCAGAGTTTCCATAGGTAAGTTTAAGGAAACAAGAGTAAATGTTAAACATAAAACAAAGAGTTTAGGCAAGTTCAAGCAGTTTTGTGCTTTGAGTGATACACGAACACAGTTCGAGTGTACAAAAAAAAAAAAACCGAAAACAAGGAGATACAATAACAAAAAAGCACTAGTAAGGGGTGGCCATTTCGAGGTTCCCTACTTTTTTAAAGACAAAAAAAAAAAAACACAGAAAATTCAATTTTAATAGAAAATGTTTATTGTTGTTTGAAAGAACATTCTTTGGCATTTATTTTTTGAAGATTATGTCTATCAAATATTGGCCGTTGCTACGTCGCAGATGGTCCATCCGTTAAATCCAATTTTCGATGAATCGTTCGAGCATTTTTGATAAGTGGCGAATGACGTGTGATGTTTTCCTCCAAGGCCTGAAACGAAGCGGGTTTGTCCGCATAAACTTTAGACTTTACATATCCTCACAGGAAAAAGTCTAACGGTGTGATATCACACAATCTTGGTGGCCAATCGACCGGCCCAAAACGTGAAATTATGTGCTCACCGAAATGTTCTATCAATAAGTCCATTGATTGATGCTATATGTGGAAAGTGGTGCTGAAACCAAATGTCACCGAGATCACAATTTGAGGCATTAAATAGTCGGTTATCTGGGCACGATAACGGTCGCCATTGACAGTTACGTTCGAACCGGCATCATTTTTAAAGAAATATGGACGGATGATTCCACCCGCCCACAAACCACACTAAACCGTTGTTTTTTCTGGATGAAGTGACAGCTCTTGAATCTCTTCAGGTTGCTCTTCGACCCAAATGCGGCAATTTTGTTTCTTTACATACCCATTGCGCCAGAAATGAGCGTCATCGCAAAACAAAATTTGCCTCGAAAACGTCGGACCTTCTTGGAACTTTTTAAGAGCTCTTAGAGCGAAGCGATTCAGGCGTAAGTCTTTCAATTATGAAATGCCAAACAATACTAAACAAAAATAACACGACAGCATGACACGGCTCACACGTGTTTTGTTAAAAAAGGCTATAGAAAAAAGTATCTCTACTACTATTAAATAATATCTGCACAACTACTAAACATAACACACTAAGTGTTCTGAAAATGAGACGAGTAAACAAGGCTTCCGCTAATATAGAAAGTTAGTTTTACTCGATTAGTTCATTACGTTTATGATACGAACAGAGATTTGCTCTCTAATATTATGGTGCGAGTAGGCATGTGCTCAGTAAACTAATCTGTGTTCGAGTATGACCACATGCCCATAAGCTTATCAACACAGCCATTGGATGAGCTTGATTGATGATTAGTATATAGAAAATTAAAGATTCAAAGAATGCTGAAGAAGGATGTATCGATCCAAAATGAATTACATTCTGTTTATTTTTAAATTGAATTATTCCCATTTATCTTTAAAATATTTAATTTGTAAAAATATTCTTTCAACTTGGAAAGAATAAAAACAAACTTTAACTGTATTTAAAAATTTGTTGAAAAAGACAGAGTTTATGTCGAAGGCATAAAACAAAAGATACGCGTTAATTAAAGCCTTAATCAGTAATTCACCGGTGTTCACCGAAATTGGTTTGAAGAATAACATCTGGTGCTTTAATAGCTAAATGGAGTAATTTTGACTTAAACCTCGTATTCATATGAATTATAATATAATATGTATGTTTTTATATGATATGTATGTTTTAAAATGTAAATAAAAAGCTATCTGTGTTATAGCTTATAAAATGCTATCTGTGTTACAGCTTTTTATTTACATATGTCAATGAATAATTGTTATAACAATCAGAAGTACTTATAATAATTAATTTTTATTTATATTGAACAATGAGCCGCAATCAATACAACAGTAAAATGAATACAACTGTTCCGACCAATGTTTATTCAATATGAAAGGATTCTATAAAACTATAGGTAGGTATTTTTTAAAACATAATTAACTTTATTAATTATAATTGTATTGAGATTACTTTTATTATACTTAAAGGTTTAAAAGTTATATTTATTTTCAGCAATTATGGAAAACATAATAAAAAAATTTGTAAACATCTCCGTGTAAAAAGTGCTAATCAAATTAAATTGTAATCAAATAAAATATTGATGTAGATTCAAAACAATTGCGACCCTAACGTATTCTACAAATTACTTACTAGCGATAGGGCAGCGATAGGTCAGCGATTAACTAAATATAAAATCTAAGCAAAAAAGTGTAAAAGCAATCTAGATCGACCACTCGCGCTAAGGGCCCCCGCAGACTTATCGGCCGAATTAGGAAGCACATCAGAGATTTTCCAGTTTTTAGAAAACTATCCAGATTGCCTAGAAAATTTCAATAATCTGTAGTCAAACTTAAGCATTAAACATAGACCTTATAGTGGTTCGGCGGTTAGGACAGCTCTGTGTAAGAAGTGTTAATAACGTTGCCATTTTCTTGTTTTGCACCGACTTTAAAAATTCAATTCTGCCAAATCAATAATGGTATAAATGGTCGTACAAAAGTATTCTTCATAATATTTTGCTATAAATGTCTGTGCTTTAAATTAAACTAAAGGGCAAATTGAGTCTTTTGTTTCAATTTAATTAAATTTCAAGCTTTAATTTTAAACTAATTCAGAATTAGTAAAGACATTTCCAACAGATACAGGATTAAATGGAGAGAATGAATTATATGAAAGTAAATTATAACGTCAAATTTCACTACAGGTAAATATATAAAAGAAAGTTTCGAAATTCTGAATATCTCTTAATAAAGAGATAAGTACACGTTTGTAAACTAAATCTAGCATTTTCAATTACATGAAGTTACCAAAAGTTATACTGAGATCCTCGGCAGACACAAAATTAGAGGTCTAACTGGTTACTGAGTGATAGTTTTCGTTCTAAGATTTAGCATAAAGCAAGGATTTGCCATTTAAGCGGGTCAAATGCCACTTTTAGATACTTTATGATATGGAAGAAATAACGGTTTTATTCAAAGACGAATAGTTCCAGGTGGTTTTTGTAGAGTGGGAATTCTGGATTTCTATAAGTAACTCTGGGTTAGATGGTTATTAAGGCATCTAAGTGGGCCTAATAGATTCCGAGCGATTTTTTTAACAACACTGCCTGGGAAGCTCCGGTATTATCTGCGAAACAACCAGAGTCTTTGGTGATAATTGAAACTGCAATACCCACACTGATAGCGCACTACCAATCCGTCTATGGAGGCACTCACTCTATTATTTAACCTTGTATTTGTATCATGAATACTATGAAGATACTGTCATTTGACCGTATATAAGTACTATGTTAAGCATATAATACAAAATTAAAAATAAGTTATATATCGATTTTTACAGTCCTAACAAACGACTACTTTGTTTGCGATTAGTTAAAACCCACAAACAAATTCTATTAGTTACCAATTATTTAGTCTTACAAATATTAGTCAATAGTTAGACAGTGAATTTGGGCTCTAAAAAAAAATCATTAATTTTTTAAATAAATAAGGACCTCTGTGTTATTGTATAACATTTTTCGAAATGCAAACATTAGCAAATAACACTCAATAATCGACAGTAATATTTCAATTATTTTCAATTTATTAGCAAAAAGACACTTTTACTAACAAGCGTAAAAAAATAGATTAAATTAATATTTTTTTCTAAAGATATGGTTCTTCAAAATTGTGGTTTGAAATAACTGCAATTTTGTATAAAAAAGGAATAAAAATGAGCATGTACTTCGTAGGGTTAAATAATTGAATTTAGTTGGCAAATAACCCAAATTTGTACTAGATAGATTTTGTATTATTTTTTAAGTATATAGACGGTATTTTTAATTACATATGTCGATAACACTGTATGCATCATTATAAGAATGATATTAATAAAACAAAACAAAACTTGTCGTGATAAGCAAATATACATATAATAGTGAAGAAAAAAAATTTTCAAGTATTACCGGAATAATTTTTCTTTCATTTTATAACAAAAAGTATGTTAATTTATAAAAATAAAAATTTAGCTGCGCTTAAGTGCGCCAATTTATTAATTAAATATATGTGCCAAATTTCCGCTCTTTACAATAACTTTTTCTATATATATGAAGTCACGACACTGTGCGACGCCCAAACTAACGAGAAAATGAGAAATAACTTTTAAACATACACCTACATATGTATTCTCCTACTCACATACACACTCCCTACCATAAGCACCTTCCCAGTGGTAAAAACCTTCTAGAAGGCCTCTTTACTCCTGCTTTTGGAGGTAGCAGGCCTTCTGTTTACATTCCGTTCGCTTTCCAATCTCATGTCTTTTTTACACAGGTTGTCATTACGGAGCAGGCCTTCCACTGTCGCTTCTGCCAGCGTTCCAGAAGGTCTTCCGAAAATTGTTTGCTATGTATTGCCTTTTCGTAGCAAAAACTAAAAAAATTCTGGGACAAGTTTTTTTTATTGTTGTTCTAATTTTATTATTAATTTATTTTTATTTTTAATTGAAATATTAAAATTTTTTGGGATTCGAACCGTCAACATCCAGTCTGATAGACTAGCGCACTATCAATCGGTCTATGCAAGCATCTCAATCGCAATCAGCAATGAAGTAGATAAAGAGCATTTCAATGTACTTTTGTGTTTTATAAATGAGAAATCTAAAAATAGAAAATTATGTGTTTGAAATACAAAATTACTACTTCCCTACTAAAAGAAGCGAAGTAGGAATGTGTACTGGATCTTTTAGAAGAAAGAGACAATGCCTTCTAAAAGGCCTTCTTTGGAAGGCACACAAAAATGAGGATTGTATCCGAAAGAAGGTCTAAGCATACCTTATAGAAGGCCTTAATTTTACCACTGGGTTTCAATTTATAACTTCATTTTAGAATTATTTTCGTTTACAGTTAAGATTTTAATGTTTTTGCATATGGCTTGCAAAACCAGTTGAAGGAAAAAATTTTTCTATTTTACCAAATAATATTCTTTATTAAATAATCCTCTTTTTTATATACATATATACAGACACACAAATCTATTCTCTCACAAACGCACACATGTATAAACTAAAGTAGAAAAATTGATTGTTTATGTGGTTTGCCAAAAAAAAAAAACTTAGTAAAACAATAAAAATTATTTTGAAAGCTTTCAATTTATGATGGTCGTAAACAAAGGCTTGTTTTGCTGGTTAAAGCCAAAAATAGTCATACACAAACTACACATACAAATGTACACTAACGTCTATTCAGAAACTTACACATCTCCGATGTCTGATTGGTAGATAGAAGTGAAGACTTTTCATTATTGTTTAAATTATCATCAACTTCAACAATGGCAATTCGACAGACATATAAATTGTTTTTTATATATTTATTTTCAATTCTTATTATAACTGATGCAAGGCTAAATAGTATAGGCATACTGGCCTGAGCTTAATATATGCAGGGATGTCAGATATGGCGATTTCTTGCCAAACGTAGCGATTTTGAAAATTATTTGGCGTACGAGTTAAAAATATGAATGTATCCTAATATATATGATATGAAACGCAATGGGAAAAATTCCCTTATGTTAATTGAACAAATTATTTTAATGAAGAAATTCCATGTAATTTACATCAGTGTTCACCAAAAATTTATAACTATAGAGACACTTTGGCTGAACATTATATGCCGACAGTTCAAACTAGTAATGCCTTTGTTGAAAAAATAATTTCAAATATAAATTTTAGTAAATAAAACTGGCAAATTAAAAATAGTTTGAACTTATTGACGCTTTAATGCGTGTTTTTAACTATGTATATGAATGTAAATAGTACATGTACCTTGCTGTTTTTTAAGAGTTCATACAATTAAAATATACCTATGAAATTTCCATAAGTGATTATAACCCTTCAATACACGTCTGCTTTCAAGCAATTCCATCGAAATGGGATACTTCAAGTTTGACCCAAATAGGTTCGTACTTATTATAGAAATAACTGTAATCGAATAAATATTAATGAAATTGATCTGAGCTGTATTTTGCTAAGTCATCTGTGCAAAACATATTAAAATTTTACACAAAAAGAAATTCAATTGTGCATAATTAAAAAAAAATGTAGACGAGTGTCCAGATAACAATGGAGAAAATAGTCCAACAGAATAGGCGAAATACAATTAGAAATTTAGTGTCTGCATGGTCAGTGGCTATTGGAAATCCAATAGGACAAAAAACTACACGATAGATTAAAGTTAGTTAGCAAAGGGAAATAATTTTTAAAAATTTTTTTAAAGAATATTCTGTATCCACGACAAAGGTTAAACATTTTCTTACAAAACCAAAGCGATTATAATGACCAAAAGAACGTCAAACACACATGGACTTAAAGACAATGGGACCCAATCATTTTTACTGCTTGGAGATTTCAGTTATGTTTAGGCAATACTGGAGCGAAAGTTAAACGTATTAATAAAAACGACATAACGACAGTCTAAAATGAAATGTAACATTTTCAGCGAGCATTCTTATTTGGAGATGCATATCTGCCAAAGGATTGGGTGATCTGTGTTATAGAAAATACTGTACCATATATATGTTATGTTAACATTTAATATTAACAGTAGCTGTGCCCACACACGTTGTGAGCGTTCTGAAAATATTTTGTTCGATTTTGTTTTGAAAGTAATCCATACCAAATTTTAAGACCCTAATAGTGCTTCACGTATACGTATACTTTATATAAAAGTACCCATTGCTGGACCAAATTCTAAAATTTATATGAAATTCTAAAATTCCTAAAATTATTGTAAAGCTCAGTAAAAGGTAATTAAAATATTTTAATAACAATGTATTGCAACAAATTAAAAATACAAATCAAATACAAATTTTATTAAATTGGCTAATTGGCAGTAAGTAATTCATATTTTGTCATTATTTTTAGACAGCGCCTTCAGTTCGCAACCGTGTTTAAAATATCCTATTTTCTAAAATTAAAGTTACCTTCTTAAAGTATTTTTCAAATTTTGTCAATATGTATTTTAAAACACCGCCATCTGTTGCGTAGCCGTGTTTAAACTGGTAATTGCAGTACCTTTAAACCGGAAATTACGTACTTTCATTGCTTTTTCTCCACTTTCTTTTGAAAATGAGATATTTTTGCGTAAAAGAGTATCCTATATTGGAATCAGGATGCTAAGGCAGCCCCTCACAAAATTCTGTTAAAATCCATCCAGTGGTTTTTACGTGATGCGAACACAGACAGGAAATGAGTTACTATTTTATTATATGCATAGATAAAATTTTATACAAACATAACATTTTATTACCATCAGTACCGAATATTGAATCTTTTAGTCAATATATTTTCAACAAGATGGTGCTCCAGATGATTGGACAGTATCCAGTCCAAATCTTAATCCAATCGGAAATCTGTGGGTAATAATGAAGAAATGAACTGCAAACAATAATTGCTGTATTAACAGCAAAAACTCGTGAAATATGGAATTCTGCCACGTCAAGTGAGTGTGAAATGCGGTACTTGCTGCCAAAGGTAATTTAGTATTGTATTAAATATTTTTTATATGTTACGGGTATATCTTTAATGGTCAAGATAAAAAATATTAATTGTATAGTTTTAAAGTTCGAATATACATTTTTGGTCCGAGTAATATACAGGCCTGTTCTGAAAATCACGTGATTTCAAATCACAAATTTGTAGTTTTGTAATTGTTCTGTAAATCACACAATTTTTTATTGTTTTAAGTGATTTTAGAAATGTAAAACCACTGGAAAATTTCCGTTTTTTACTGTTTTTTTATAAAGCTTTACATAAGACGTATAAAAGCAAAGCAATATGAATGGTCCAGGGTAGAATTGTGGCTCCAGACGGTTTAAAATGAATTCACAGACACTTTCCTAACCGATTTAAAACCACGTGATTTCAAAAATTATTGTGTGGCTGATAATAAAACTAAATTTATATCCCAAGTTATTATATTAATCTAGGGCCCGTAATTAACTGTTATCAAGAAAAAATAAACTCAAAAACTCTTAGAGTCAACTGAGATCTATATTGTCATATATCAAAAGATTTGTATTCAGGAAAAAATCGATCTCAACTCCATAGTTAACAGTTATTTTTCAACGTAAAAATAAAAACTCAAATGAAAGTTTTAAAATAGGAATTTTATTTTGCCGTCATAAAATAAAACTTTATTGAGGAGTTTTTTTCCGTCAGAAAATAAAAATCGTTTTGATTATTTGTACAATTTTTTTGTGGATAGATTTGAACAGAGGCCGCTCAATACTAATTTAAGAGCATAGAATGCTCTTTCCACGCTTTCCTGGGTTGCAGGAACAAACTATTGATTTTTTTTTTCCAATTTATGGATATGGATAATGTATTTTTTTCCCCAGAGAAAAACTTATCAATTTTCAAAAAAAAATCCGGCGAAAGAGGGAAAACATCTCCTGAAGATCGTTAATAAAAAATAACAAATTAAAATCTACATCACTTTAATGACGATTTAATCAATTGAAATGCAAGGTGATTGTGGTGGACTACTTTTACACCTTGCAATAAACGCAGCAACCTTTTCATGCAACTTTTTTCTTGTTAGTAAGGGGTTGAAAAAGTTGCATGACAAAGCCTGACGAGGCATTTTTTAAAAAAAATGTCAAGAGAATAAATTGGGAAGTACACTTAGTTTCGGATTTACAGACCCCTATAAATTTGCATGTAAAGTATGGTGTATCTCGACTATTTTAGGGCGGAATGAGGTAATATCCATGCCATTGGAAAGGTAATTAAAAGTATTATCCAATTAAAATGAAATTAATAAAAATAAATCAACCAAGTGTGAGTCAGACTCACAGACGTGTGGTTTTGAACTATGTTCAGTTCAACTTTAAAAATTCAAGTCTATATTTTTTTCACGTCTTATGAGTCACCCTCTAATTTTTAATTATTTTTTCTACTAGAGCATATTACTAAATACCCTGTGTAAATATCAAGTCCCAGCCTACAAGATTAAGAAGAGAAAGCCAAATTCCGCAACTTTGAGACATTAAGGGAACACCCCATTATTATTAAATTTGTTTTCGTTTCTTGTTGTTACAGTACATATTGTCATATATAATATGTGTAAATTTTATGTGTCAATATAAGGTTATATATGTAAAATCGAGTCATTATCGATACACCCTTTAATTTTTGGTTTTCTTATTTGCTATAGGGGACAAATTTGTACATAGTTTGCGTAGGTGTAAAGTTTCTACCCGGTTCAAAAATTAGGCTACAACTATTCGAAAATATTTCCCATTATCGCAAAACCCTTTATTTTTATTTTTTAAATTTTTTCTATAAATTTACACACTCTGTATATACTCGCGTCTCTGTATATACAGTCATATTCGCAAAACGGCATCACTATCGAAACACTCTTTATATTTTAGTAATTATTGGTATAGCTTTATATGAAAATAATAGGAGCCTACCTATTGAGGTAAAAAAGGCAATATATTCCTGTCCTAACGCAGTAATTCGCTTCCTGTAAAAATTTCAAGAGTCTATCTATTACGGTTCCAGAGATAAAAGGCACTGACAGACATTGTAACGAAAACAATTGGGTAACTTTTTACCTTTGGGAAACATTTTAGGTGAACAAAAAAATATTTTTTTTAACTTTTATTCTTTTTGCCAGAACATAGAAAAGAAAATCCTTTTAAATCCTTTGTGCTTGCTTGATATTTTATAATATTTTTCATTAATTAAAATTTAGTTAGATAGTATACCATTCCAGTGATACTCATATTATCTCATTCCATTAAAGAGTTAAGATATACAAAACTTTACATAGAAACTTTAGTGGTCCGTAACTCCGAAACTAATTAAAATTAATTTTACACACAAGAGAATACTTATTTTAAATATTTATAATGTGGCCGTAAACTAAATTTATTTGATGTGTACATATGCATAAACATATTATATTTGTATACATATTTGTATCTATAAGAATATTTGTTTTCGCTTAATCATAATAAAATACGTTTAGTTGATAATACAGTTTTTTTGTTTATTTATTAATAAAACAGAAAAGCATAAAAAAACAAAGTTTCAAAAATAAATATTTAAAAAAAAATCAAATGTAAAAGAAAACAGGGTTTCGAAGCAACTTTCAAAAAGAATAGGAAAAAAAAACTCGGCGTTTGTTGCACGGTGTAAATACGGTCTTGGTTATCAATTTACATAAAATGAGTTTTATTTTTTTCGTCAGAATAAAAAATAAAATAAAAGTCTTTTTTTAAAACTTTCATTTGAGTTTTTATTTTTACTTTGAAAAATAACTGGTTTAGATGGATTTTTTTTTATTTTATTCTCAAAATAACTGTTATAAAATAATTTTTTTAAAACGATATAGTAAATGGTACGCCTACTCTATATTCAATAATCATATTTTGTTTTATTTTCAATAAAAAATAAAATAATACATACATATGTATGTATATAGCTTGGCGTTTTTTATATTATAATTTTAGCGAATTTTAGCCACTTTGATTTAATTTATTTTTTTCGAATTATAAAAAATATTTCTATAGTTAAAAAAATATAAATATGTATAATTGAAAAAAAAAAAAACTAACAAAAAAATAATATTGGCGATTTTTGACATTAAATTTGGCGAACTTGGTGGAAAAAATCTGACAACACTGAATCTATGATCAAAAATGATTTTGAATATGCGAGCGCATTGTTTAAGTTATTAATAATATTCCAAAATATAAACATATTTATTTTGAAGTACGAAAATTATAAAATACGCTATTAACGTATTATACAGGCCTGTTTTGAAAATCACGAACCGTTTTAAAATCACGTGTTTTATTTTACCCTGTTCTGTAAATCACATATTTTTTTATTTTTTTAAGTGATTATAAAATTGTAAAACCACAAGAAAATTTGATTTTTATTATTTTTTGATTAAAAATTACGTAATACGTAAAATAAAAGCAATCTGAAGGGTCTAGGGTAACATTGTGTACCCCAAAAGGTTCAAAATGAAAGCAGTATAAAAAATGGGCGTTTTAAGGCTTTACTTATGGAACTATTGCAATTTTTAAGTTTGGCAAGGTTAGATGTACTTTCTAAACACTTAATCTGCTGACAGTTAAAAAGAAGCGGAAAAACACAAATTTTTTTATAAAATGTTACTGCAAAAGAAGAGTCTTCAAAAATGCACAACTTTTTCATATTTTTCTTATAATATTACGTAATTTAACTACAAAAATCATAAAAGAACACTTCATACTATTTATTACAGCAGTTTGTTATAAAATTAACAACAAAGAACTCGCAAAAATAAGTAAGTGATTTGAAATCACAGACACTTTCCTAACCGATTTAAAATCACGTGATTTAAAAATTGTTTGTATGTAGAACACCTTTTACGTGATTTCAAATCACTTTGATAAAAAGTGATTTTCAGAACAGGCCTGATAATTAAATTTGATTTTATTATGAAATTCAAAAAGTATAATAAGAGCAAAAACTATGTAATATCACAAGGGCTAGGGCCGGTTGTATAAAAATACCTTGCAATAAAATACACAATTATTCATACGAAATGGCCCAATAGATTAAATAGATTGCTAAAATTTTTCGCGATTATATCATGAATTTTAACTTCTGACTTTCTGAAGTTAGACACCAATTAGGAGGTATAACGAGGTATCTTATCTCCGGAAGTTGAGCTATTATTTTAAAGCTATCAATACGTTTCTGTATAAATGGAAGCAAATTCAATACTTGTGTCAATTTTGGACACACTACTACTACTTTAATTCCCAAGTATGATTTCATCGCTTTTATGCTTTCTTCCTTAAAAACATTTATTTTAAAATAAATAAATAAATAAATAAATAAATAAATAAATAAATAAATGGTTTCAATATGCAAACACTTGAGAAAATTTAGTTTTTTTCATACATTTACTTTGAAACATCATTTGCATTATTGAACTTTGATGTGGAAATTTCAGTGATATGAGCTGTATATAAATAGTTTTAAGTCAAAATATTACATTATGGTTTTATGGAATTTTTGCTATGCAAAAACGTTTACTTTAATAGAGAGTAAATTGAAAATTTTTTGCGCTACTTTTAGTACAACAACAATTGCCAACCAAATTTAAAAAGACAAGACATTTTAAAGTTGCTGTGTGCTTAAAGTTTCATGTTTCCGTACTGAAAAAGTTTTAATTTTGTTTGTTCGAAATGAAGATAGTTTTGTTAGAAATTAAAAAAAAAGAATAATTATATAGATTAATTAATTGCTAAAAGTTGAAAATAAAATAGTTAAATTAAATAACTATAAAACTTCTTTTTAAAGCTTTTTTTCTACATATTTCAACATCCAGTTGTCCATACAAAATTTTTATTCTTTTAAATTTCATTTATTTAGTTTATAATTTCTTAAAATTGCTGTAAAATTTCAAAAGTTTATTCATGTCTCTATATTGCTTTAAAATATATTTCTGAAATACTTGTCATTAAACTAATTGAGTTTATTTAAACTTTTCAATTTTGTTGCATTGTAAGACTTACACATGTATACATGGTTATGTTGCAAGCTGGACATGTAAAGGAAGTTTGATTGAATAAAATTATTACTAAGTTGTCAAGCATATAGTGTTTAAACTTAAAAGTTTTGTTGATGAATTATTTTGCTCTAAGCTATTTTAAGGGCAGATATAAGCTATACAAATTTCGAGTAATTTTTTAGTCTGTTGTGGTATTGAGATTTTAAGCACTTTACTTTAAATGTTTAAACAAGAGAGAATTTTAAATAAATGTCTTTTATGTCGAATAATAAAAATTTAATTTTCTTTTTTTATATTATCTATGTATATATATGTATATACTAAACGTGAGCATAAAACGTCTTGTTAGACTAACTTCATAATGTTCAATAATGAATTGGGCTCTTTTTTCTTGCACTTGATTTCATGTGTATACAAATAATGTTGTGCTCTTAAATAAAAACATACAATAGCATTTGCTCTTCTTCTAACCAATGCAATATTTATTGTTGTTTGAAATAAAATTTCAGTAGTGAATATTTTGTTTCAATAGTGTCTCTTGATATGAAATACTGTTATAACAGACAACATGTATGTAAATGTATGATGTTAAAAGCAAGGGTTTGTACTTTGTATTTTAGTTATTTTATATTAATTTGCGCGTTGAGTGGTTGAAAATAGAAATCTGTAGTACGTTGAATTTTTTTAACTTTTATTGATGAATAAAAAAATCTAATTTAATTTTTTCTCTCAAAAATCAGGGATTTTACTCTCAAGAAAATTTAAGTAAAATGAACTAGTGAACAATATGAAATGCTCAACATATTTATTGCACTTGATAAAACTGTCCGGTCAAATCAGGTGCACTGATTTTTGCACTGTTTGCTCTCTTGTTCTCTGTATTTACTGTTTAGTAATATTCCACTACACATACAATTTGCTTTTCAAAAACATGCAATACTGTACACTTTTTAACATCTTGCGCTCACGTTTAGTATATACTTTCTCTCTTTCTGTCTACGTGCGCATCACGTAAAAGCTACTCGATGGATTTTAACAAAATTTTGTGAGGAGGTACCTAATTATCCTGATTTCAATATAAAATAAATGTTTCCGCAAAAATATTTTATATCCATGAAAAAGTGGAGAAAAAGAGTTATTGAAAGATTTAAATCATACTAATGCATACTTTAAGGAATCTTTTATTTTTGAAAGCAAGATACTTTAAAGACAAAATAAGAATTGAAATCGGGAATACGCACTGAACCAAATTTCGTAGGTAATATTAACGAAAAAAATTAGCTAATCCTTACCGACAAAAAAAATTGAAACAATTACATTTTTATTCAAATCTATACGCAGTTTATTCATAATAACCAATTTTATTCAAACCAACAGAATTTCTGTTGTTAAAAACATATTTTAATAAAACTTGAAAAAACTTAGAGAAACCTAAATAAAACTCTGACCAATTAACAACAATTTAGTCAAAAAAAATAGTAAAACATTCTAAAAAACAACTCATAATATTAGTTAAATATACATCCCTAAAATAAGTTAATGTGACTAATTTATCCGTTGATTTGACAAAATTTTCGTTTATTCTACTAATTTTTTTATTTAATTTTTGAAGGAAATTCAATATATAAAAATGAAAAAGAGCTGCAAAATAGAAAAAATTTTGTTAAATTTAACTTCAGAAAAATTTTTTGAGTTGACATATAAAATAGAAAATTTTTTCAATTTATATATATGTACATATGTATGTATGTACATATTTTTTTAATATTTGTGACAATAAATAAATCATTTTGCGGTCAATTTCGGAATGTTGTGAAAATTAAAATTAAGTGAATAAATTTTTTAATAGATTTTACACTATTATCGAATAGTTTCGTGGAAAAAACGTTAAAATAATATCAAATGCCCGCAACAGGAACTGAAAGCCTTATTCGTTTATTCCTCTTAAAACAGAAATTAATGTTATGCAGTTTTATTTTCAGATTTTGTTGCAGATTTTTATGTATTAAAGATAAAAATTTATTAAAAAAATAAATAATAATTTTAGTTAATTTCACTTATTTTTTGTCAAATCTACACCCTATAAAATAACGAAAAATATAGTCATATAGAGGAAAATTTCTTCAATAGAACGAATTTAACAAAATTATTTTTAACTAAAATCGACTGTAGATTTGACTAAAAAGTTTGTTAGTTGTATAATAATCTACTTTTCTTCAATTCTACACCCAATTTTACAGTATTTAGGTACATTTTTGGTTCAGTGCGGTTGCGAACAGATGGCGCTGTTTTAAAATAATGACAAAATACTACTCAATTAAATAAAACATATTTGATTTTTATTTTTACTTTGTGGAATTACATTGTTATTAAAATATGAATTAATTAATTATTTAGGCTTAAGTTCTTTATTATAAAGAGATAAAGAAAAATTATAAATTTTTTATAGAGCTCTAGAATAATTTTTAGAATTTAAGAATTTTATATGGGATCTTTAAATAAAGTAAGTATGTATACGCACTATAAAAGCAAAATCGAACAACGTGTGTAGGCACAGCTAGTTAGATATAAATGACGTTCCGTTTAAAGAATGCAAATTTCCGAGAGGGGTTAAATTGTCAAACGGATTTAAGATCTGGCAACACACTTTCACTTATGTAGTTTTGTCTGAAATTTTATAATAAATAGAATAGTGTCAGAACGAGATTTGTAAATATGGTTTAAAGTGACGTTATAATTTATCGAAATTTTTTGTTTAGTGATGAGACTCATATTAGCTCCAATGGCCATGCCAAAGATTAAAATTGCAGTATTTGAGGTCCGGAAAATCAACAGAAGTTTCTTCAGGCACCGCGACATCCAAGCAAAAATAATTGTTGGTGCCATTTATTATTGGTCCTGGCTTATTTTAAAATAAGGTACACAAGAAAGTTATCATTAACGCAGTATAGAGTCATAAATACAAAATAATTACTGTCTTGTTTACTTAAAACATATTTTTCTTGAGAAGTTTGCCATACTGCGTGTCACCTTATAAATTTAATCAATTAATCATTTATAATTTTCTGTAGTTACGTGAATTCATTTGAATAATTATTGTAGTTTTTGACCTTTTTATATTTTTGAATTCATTTGTTCATGTGAACTTTGTAAGAATTGAAAGATAAGACTGTGCGGTTTTAGGCGTATAATGGCCTTATAATTATGCCTTAAGAAGCGATCTAAAATTGAGTGGCCAGAATGCGCAACATCCGAATCCACCGCGACGATAACGTGTCGAATAATAATACCAAACTTAAGGAAAAATATGTTGTTTTTTATATAGTCCAATTTAACGCGAAAAATATCATCGATCCTTTTCGGCTTTAAGACCGATAATATGGTGGTCTATGTTGTAAAGATAAAAAAATATCCTGTATATTTTGTTTAGATGGTTTCCAGTTTTATTTGAATAACCAATGATTTCGACCACATTGTAATCGTGCACAAAATAGAGCGTGAGGGCCCCAGGAGAATTAGTTCACCCAAACTAACCATATTCGATAGTTTTGTTAATTTTAATATTTTGTTTAAGACAAAAAATTATGTCCTCTAAATGAACCAAACTTCTGTTTGGTGGTTTAACAGATTTGCGGTTACTAGTCGAACTGCTTTTTTTGCAGGTGTCTAATCTTGAATTTTTCATGTTAGTATGATTTTTAATAAGCATACAAATTAAACTACGATTTGGTGTGGGTTACATTGAGTTCTGGAGTTTTCCTTTCAAACTATTGCTAATCTTCTGTCTCAGAATTCAACCTCCTCAATGACGTTTTCGCATGCTATCAATGCAATATAAGAGTTGAAATCGCTAAATATTCTGAATAAAAACGCAGATAATTATACTTAAAACTAAAAGAGGAATTTATATAGACTAAAAGTAAGCAACAGCTAATTTTCTAAACAAATACCATAATAACCATTTCAAATTAAAAATTAAATTTTTTTTTTTTACTTTTATTTTCCATTCAATTATTATACATATTTTAATGGAATAAACATTTTATAATTCTTTCACGAAATATTTCTTTTAGTTTAAGAAAAGTTCAAAAAAATGAATTAGGCATAATTAAAAATTAATAATGTTGAAAAATGTAATATTAAATAAAAACTTTCTAAAAAAATGCGAAAAGTTTTAATTATTTAGACATCTGTTTACATGTAAAACAATTTTTAAGTTCTTTATTTATTTTTTTAGTTTACATTTACTTTTTAATTGCGCAACATTTTTAAACTTTAAAAATGTTTAAATTTTAATAAAAAATTCTCTTTGCTAGAGCTAATTTATACTAAATTCTACTTTACTAATTGAATCGATTGAAAAAGTTTTCCATTTGTTTTGCATTGCAGAACTTATGAAGCTGATGCAGGACAAGTTAAGGAAGTTTGTTAAAATAAAATTAATACTAAGTAGTAAAATATCTGGACTTTAAATATTAGGAATTTTGTTGAAAAATAATTTTCTTTGTGTTATTTTCAGGGCAACTTGACATTGAAAGAATAAACAAGATAAATTTTATATTTTTTTCAATTTGTTTTGGTATTGAACTTTTAAATGGCGAAAAAATATATATTTTTTTTATAACGATAACGTTTATTGCTCAATAGTGAAAAAGCAATAAATTTTTAACATTAAGTTGGTATGTTTGGACATTGTGGAAGGAAAGCAAAAAAGTCAAATTTTACCTTCCTATATCGAAAGAAATTTATGATTTTACATACTATTATTATAAAAAAGGGATCCCTTTTAACATTAGCCGATTTTAATCAGAGTATAAGCAGAAAAATTCATGATTTTGGTATGGCCTCATGAACCATGTTCTTTGTAAAAATATATAATTGCGACAAACAAATTTTACTTGCTTCTAACTTTACTTTTGTCATTATAATTAAGATTTGCTTAAACTTTCATCTTCTAATTTTTAGACCCAAAAATTTGACATGAATGGTTTTAATTGCACAATTTTTGCTAAAATTCAAACCACTACCAAAGCTTTATAATTAGTCCAAAATAATATAGCAATTTTAAACATAATATATTAATAGCAAACAAAATATTCTCAATTTATTTCAATTACTGCTTTGTGCCTTTATATACATATTTATTTATTATTTATTTATAGACGTAATTATCATTCTTTAATAATTTATGTATTAAAGAAATTGACATGAATTTTGCATGAAATTGTTAATAAATAAAATATGTGAATATTTTCTTGTCAAAACAAAATAATAACACATTTAATATTTCATTTAATATTTTCATTTAACTTATCATAATATAATAAATTGTTATCATATTATGGTTATATTTTATTATATGTTTATTTTTAAACACATTTTGATTATTTTTCACAATGTCATTATCAGGTTTGACAATAATATAGTTTTTATATAATAATATTGTTTTATATGTTTAACAATAATATTGTTTAACTACAACCTTTTAACCTAATCGTGACGAGTTCTTCTTTGTTCTGGTTACCTCAAACATGTTCTTTCTTTACTTGAAGTAGTGCGAAAATTGCGCTGCCGAGCCGCCATTTTTAACCGACTTCAAAAAAAGAAGGAGGTTATCTATTCGTCTGAATGTTGCTTTTTTTATGTTTGTGCCCGCAGAACTCAGTCATTTCTGAACCGATTTTAAATTTTTTTTCTTTATTAGAAAGGAAATGCTTAGAGATTGGTCCGATTTTAAAAGAAGTTCAAAATTTTGAAAATTAAAGGATGTCCCCATACAACATACGTATTTTTTACGTGTATTATGAACCGTAAAGAGCACCCTTTTAAAATTTAAAAAAACTGCATATCACTATAGCTACCAGTAACAGAAATTAATAAAAAAATAAACTTAAAAATTAAAGGGTGTCCCCATATGTGACGTCAATTTAAATATATAAAAAACCATTTGAACCATTGTAGACAATCACTTGAAAATTGGACAGAATTTCCAATATTTATAATCAGAAATTAAATATTTATAATAAGAAGTTAGAGGGTGTCAAAATAGTTGATGTAATTTATTGTATATTGCAAAACTTTTGAACCGTAACAGATAGAAGTTTGAAATTTACAAAGAACCTGTATATCTAAGTCCTTTATAACATCAAGTATATAATTTAAATTTGGAAACTAAAGGGTGTCCTCATAGTTGATAAAATTTTACCTATCTAGCCCTATCTTTTGAACCGTTATAGACAAACACTTGAAAATTAGACAGAATCTCCACTACTATGTCCCGTATAATAATATTTATAAATATTTAAAATTATAAAAGGTGTCTCAATAGTTGATGTAAATTGATGCATATGGCCAAACTTTTGAACCGTTTTAGGCAGACATTTGAAATTTACAAACAATCTGTCCTTTAAAATAAGTGTTTAATTTAAAATTTTACATTAAAGGGTGTCCCCTAGGTGATATTGTTTAACCTACATGGCCTTATCTTTGGAAACGTTACTTTTTATGGCTGTGTCAGTAATAATAAGTGTAAAAAAATAAAGGGTGTCCTCATAGCTGAGGTAATTTGTCGTATATGGCTTTATCTGCTGAACCGTTATGGATAGACATTTGAATGTCCAGAACGTATATTACTATGTCCGTTAGAGCAACAAGTATAAAAGAATTTGATTTGAGTACTATTTTTTACAGATTACTTCCTTTTAAATTTTTAGTTAATAATTGATGCACATTTATTTGTTTTGTAGTGGGTTTTTATTGCAAGAATTATTAGTTGCAATAAATGCTTTTAAATGTTGCTGCAAGTGTTTCGTAATTTTCTTCAAAATAAAAAAATTAAGAATTGGCCTAGTCAGGCTAGGACCCACAGAGAAATGAATCATCCGTACCACTGTATAACACTACTTTAAAATTATCATAAGAGTCATAGCAAATAGTGATATATAAGTGATTAAACAGAAATCTTCCCCGACTTCAGTCAAAAGCTCTGTCAAACATAGAAGTCCCATATATAAATCTACTGCAATAACTTCAAATACTCAGACATTTTATAAAATGCTGTTTTTATTCACACTTTCTTTAAAAATTATTCGCCTAATTTGTAAAAAATATTTTTTCAACTCTATTGAGGTTTTAAAGAGAATATAAGAACTTGAGCATAATTAGGAACAATTCATTAGTATGTTAATAAACATATTTTATGAGAGCTGAATATCTTTTTCATGGTCATTTTAGCACTGGTTCTCAATAAAAGTGAAAAGGCAAGCATGAGCGACAAGTGACTTATTATTGAGGGACATTTCTGAGCAGTTAGTTCGTAATATAAAAGATTTAAGTGGCGCCACTCTGCCGTTTAAAAATGCCACTCTGCAGCTCAGAAATTCCGCTTATTTTGCGGCCATTGCGTAACCTCGGTCTTCAAAGGGTTTAAAATTTTAACTTATTTCTGGTCTTCAAGTTATAATTTGAGCTTTGGTATATTCACAGACGTACAGTAAAATTTTATTAAGTATATTTTTGAGGAAACGTGTAAAATAAAGTATAAAACTGTTCCTAAATAGGTCCTCGTTGAGTTACACACATTTGTACTAAAAATAACCTGTGTAGGGATAGTATTTCCTATGCCGATTTACCATAAAAAATACGCAAGTTTTGGTCTCTCTCTGGCGGAACCTGTGGTCGGAATTTTGCTTTTTCTTTTTGTGGTGTATAGTTTACTTATGATTAGTTTGTGATTGTTTTCATTGTACATCGTAGATATTTCCCGAATTAATGTTCTAATAGCAAATAAATTTATTAAATAATAATTATAAAATTGTAATTACAATTTTATAAAATAAAAATTTTTTACTTTATTTCTCAAAAATTTTCTTTACATCATTTTTATTTGAGAAAAGTCAATCATGTATTCATGCCCACTCTAGCATATTTGAAAATGCTTTTACATTTGAAATTCCAAAGTATATTAAATTGGTAAAGTTTTCATTAAGAAAATAACATCAATTTTTAAATTTTTGCTCAACATTCCTAAACTTTACAGAGAAAGAACAAAAAAATACTTACAAGAAAAAACTCTACCTCAAGTGTCCTTAAAAAAGATACATTAAGTATTTTTTCCCTGCATTAAATTCTTCAAATGCGCAGACCTGTTGTAAAAAAATCTTATCATTTCATAGGATTTTGATGTCTATGTCATGGCAATGATGCATATTCCCAGTAGAGATAAAATTCCTATTTTCTCTTATTGCAAATAAGTTACAATATTTTATGGTATTTTGACAAAATTTTTTCTTATTCCACTTTATCTACATTTTCTATTTTCATCTTTTAACTTTGTCAGCTTTAACTCAGCAATGTTGGTTGTCCTTTTTGCAATGGAGAAATAAAATTAAATGTTTTAAACAACATTATTGTCACATTTCACAACTTAACATTAAAGACTAAGAAGGTTGCAAGACTAATACACCAGAGTAAGTGTTCAAGTTAGAGTGATTACAGTTTATTTATTTTACTAGGATATTTTCACCAGAGAAGACAATTCTTGACAATATGATGAATTCCCACGTGTGGGAATTATTTGTGTTTTTTCTTCAATAAGAAGTATTTGTTTTAAGGCTATAAAAAGTGGACAATCAAACATTTGTTCTTTAAGCATTTGTTGTAATAAAAACAAATGATTATGTGTAAGCTATTTTTAAATGAGAAAGTTAAATGTAAGGAATGGGACACTTATAACTGTTAATATATATCCCAAAAAATAATTTTAAAAATGATAATGGAGCGTGGTGTTAAGCATTTTTGGTAGATGGACCTCCTAACTGGATTATCAATTTAATGATTTTAAGAAGGAGATTAAAACAACCAGTTCTTCAGAATTTTTTACGCAAAGTACATAACACAATGAAATATAACGCAAATACTTTTTTAAATAATTAAGTAGGTAACTTAAATTATTTTAAATGATGACATATTTATTAAACATTTGCAAGCCATTCGCTTTTAAACTATAAGATTTTTTCTAAGTATAATGCAGTGGTGTCTTGCTTAGTCACTTTCTTTCTTTGGTCTTTTAAAATCATTTTATGGATTATATCATCCGACCGTTGAGCAAACTGAACGTTTTACGTCATTTGGGATTTTTTTTGGAATTTTTAGCTATTGAAAGTTATGATACAGGAGAACCAAAAATGGCTTTATGTAAAAAATTAACGATGTTGTCTGCTTTCAATGGCTTCCAAAAATATACATGCAGACACAGATTTCTCCAAAGTCGACAGTAATCCAATAATAGATAACAGTTAATGGGAGCAGTTTTGCATTGTAAGCTACTGCGCTAGAAATATAATAATTTATTATAATCATTGTTATTATTATTATTATTATTATTATTATTATTATTATTATTATTATTATTATTATTATTATTATTGTAGGGGGAGTATCGAAGTAGACCGCTTCTTTAATGGGTTCCTTTTCGACTATATTCATTAATTAATAATTGAATAATAAAACTGCCTCAACCAATCGTAATAGGTGCTTCACTAATTAAAAGATATTTCATATGGAACTACAAGTAACTTAATGATGAAATATATCCATTTCATTTAGAAGATAATTGTGGGGAGTGGCTAGCCACTCTAATATTGAAATTTTACAACGTTATCAATCGAAAACTTTAAGACAGTTAGTTAACGCTCCATGGTTCATGACGAATAAACAGATCCATAGGGATCTTAAAGTGCCTTTTGTTATTAGTGAAATAAACAGATTTAGCTCTCGATATACTAATCGACTTAGTAATCATTGTAATACAGGGTGGGCCAAAAGAAACCAAGGGGTGTAAAAGTTTAATAACTTTTTTGTTTATTAACTTTTTTTTATTTTTTCTTTTAGATTATATAGACAACACTTGGAATTGTATTATTTAAACCAGAGATCAATTATTTTAACGCAAAGAGCATATCGCCGACATTATTGAAAATTTGATTATGAGTGATGAAGCTCATTTTCATTTGAATGGCTTTGTTAATAAGCAGAACTGTAGGTTCTGGGGTTCTGAAAATCCAAGAGCCATTCATCAACGCCAATTGCACCCCATCAGGTGTACAGTATGGTGTGGGATCACATCTGAAAATGTCATTGGGCCCTACTTCTTCGAGAATGAAGATGGAAGTGCTGTAACCGTAAATGGAGAGCGGTATCGGTTTATGATAGAAAATTTTTTACGTCCTGCTCTTGAAAACAGACCTGGTATGTGGTTTCAGCAGGACGGAGCCAGTGCCCATACTGCCCGAGACACAATGGCACTTTTAAGACAAATTTTTGGAGAGCCCTTGGTTTCTTTTGGCCCACCCTGTATATTGGAAATTTCCTTGTTAGATGAAACAGATGAAGTTAGAAGACTTAATAGGTTACATGCATTAGATCTCCCATGTCGAAAATAATTTTTTTTTTATATAAATACATTTATTCTTAAGTTTATTTTGTAAATAGTTTATTAGGCTTATTTTAGCTTAATAACATCTGTAATGTACTTTTCTATAATTACAAAATTTACTAAATATTATAAAAAAGATTGTAAATAAAAAGCTTGAAAAAAAATTAGAAGATCTCCTGATCAAAATATTGCTGATCATCGATAATCAAATAACAATCATGAAGAATATTGTTTAACAATTGAAGGCCTATGAGTTTTCTTGGTCTAAATATATTCAGCATCATTCTGTCTAGAGGTTGTTGATTGACTTAACTGTGGGGACAAATGGGCGGCATGAAATAACTCCCCACGAAATAACTCCCCAAAAAGAAATGAAATAACTCCCCAAAAAAATATACGGGAAAACAACAACAACGTTTTTTTCTTATTTCTTTTTTTGGGGACCTATTTCATTTTTTTATTTCATATGAAATAACTCCTCAAAATAAAAAATGAAATAGGTCCGCAAAAAATTTTTGAGGACTTATTTCATTTTCAAAATTAGTTAAAAATAGTAAAAATTAATGGCCATTTTTCAAGTTTGTGAAACTAATTCGAAACGAGGAATTTTTCAAAAGTAGACATTTTGGCATGCTTTGTGAAAGTGGTGGAGCGATGGCCCGTGGTGGAGCGAAACCGAAGAAAGCGCGGAAAATTTGCAAGATGTAGCAAAATCGAAAATGCATCAGTTTTGTTACAGGAGGGAAAACTAACCGTTTCCGAAATTCTTTCCTGGATGGTTTTTGAATGAAACGATATTTGTGTCGATATGATACCGCAAGAGAATTTTTCAAAGACGAATCTTCCGACGAACAATCTGAGGATGAAATTTTGGAACTTCTATTATCCAATAATGAAAACGTACATGTTATATGCCAAGACAAATCTCCGAATATTGTATTTATTCCCTGCAAGCATCTCAAAATCTGTAATGAATGCGATGCCAAATTAATGGCAGATGCTGTTTCAACTGGCCTACGAAGTTACAATTGTCCTTTTACGAAGCAATGTAAGTTTTTGTATAAAATTTTCAACCACTGTTAATAAAAGATAATGCAGGATTATTTTATCTCTTGATAAATTATTGGGGTTTTTTTTCATTTCAAGAATTGGGGACTTATTTCATATGAAATAACTCCCCAAAAAATTGGGGTGTTATATCATTTTAGTTTGGTTAGTTATTTCATTCCTTTGGGGACTTATTTCATTTCCAAATCTTGGGGAGTTATTTCATTTTATTTTTGGGGAGTTATTTCGTGGGGAGTTATTTCATGCCGCCGGACAAATGATTGTGATTATACTTGTATACGTTGACAGCGAAACTGTCAGTGCGGCCTTTTTTGCAGACAGTTTTATGTTAGAAAAATTTGAGTTCCAGGATACAATTACAAGCAGTAGTTTTAAAAGATTTATGATGATATCACATGGTTTTTGAAGATTTGAGCAATCCATAGCTCTTTATAATTAAACAAATTTTAGTCTGAAGATGGCATATTTTTTTGTAGGCTTCCCTGCATTTCGAATGATATATAGAAAACAGACACTAAGTTGGGACCTGCTACCAAAAGAAGATTATTTTGGAGGTCCGAGAGGTGAATTGAAATGCTTGTATTGTCGTAACCTTTAACTACCCGTTAAAGGTGTTACAGGAGTAACTGATGAGTTCAATGCATTTATTTATCGGTGGTTGGCTGGACTAGAGACTGCTTTTGTATTCGCCACAATTTTAAAAATGAAAATAAAGTGATTGTGTCGGTCAAACAAATAATAAATTAAGCATTATGGGACTTGTTGCCTTTGATAAGGTATAGAATGTACCTTTTGAGTTGGTGATATTTTGAAAATATTCAAATATTTTGTTTTTAAGTTTAAAATTCATTATACAGACATAATTTACGAGAAATAAAATTTCAATAAAATTTCTACAAAAAATCAACTACCATCACTTTCCCTGTTGCAACCCACCCTGAAGACAAACGCAAAAAAAAAAAACAATTCAACATCACGCTTTACTGGTTATGTAAGACATTTCATTTTGCATTATAAATAAAGTTATATCATGCTGTCTGTTAGATTAAAAACGCAAAAGAAACAAATAATATAAAAGTTTCATTTTATTTACAATAACATAGTTGTAGAGTGTGTATCAGAAGATGTAAATGAAGGATGTGATAAACACAGCGGGATATAGGAATTTCACAGTTCGTAAACAAATAATGAAGAAAATTGATTTTCAAGGGCGTAACGACAAATTATTGAGCAGGCAGAAAACTTGAAAAGAACTGAAATAGAAAAATATACTTTTTTTCTTTTTTACAAAAACAACACAAAAAGTAATTATTTTCGGCTTGACTGTTTGTTGATAAAGTGACTTCTTTTACACAGTAATGCTTTTAAATAACAGACATTTTTTCAATATACTTTTGAATATTAAAAATGGCACTATTTAAGAACGAATTTTATAAATGCTTTTTTAAGTTGCAATTTTTTGAAAATAGTTACAGAAAGCTATTTTATTAAGTGTCCTTTTGTATTGGTTATTTAATTTAAGTTTTCTTACACTAAAGTATGCAGCAATTAAAGAATAAAATTTACATTTTAATTACCTTTGCAAAATTAGTCCTGGGATACACAGTCAACAGAAGAACGTATTTAAATTATGCATATAAAAGGATTACCGCTCTATTATAAAATTTAAATCAAAAATAATTGAAATAACATAAATATTTTGGTGTAATTAATTAAGCTTCTTCCACACAAATTGACTCAGTATGAAATTAAAAAAAAAACCATTGAATGTTGCTTGGTGGTTCGTTTGGATCAGAATATTGTATTGAAGTTCGTGAGAATGTGATCGCCGACCATGTATCTTCGATTAATCATCGATCGCCGCAAATATGGCTTCAGTATTACATTAAGCCACGAATTTTGAAAAAAAAGATTTGCATTACTATGTTTAAACGTTCGAAATCACAGCGGAATTAAGGAAGAACTGAGACCATTAGCGGCTCAATGAGTTTGTCGAGTAGATGCATGAACAAGAAGTCGGCTTTTTAAAGAGAATTTTCTGTAGTGTTACAGTATTTTTAAATAGATTGAATTATCACAAAATTCAAGACAGATCTACAGCAATGCATTGCTGCTTCAGTATTATTATTTTTGTAGATAAGATACCAAAGCAGACCACTAACTTCATGGGTCCCTTTTCAACCTCATTCGTTTTTCAATGATTTCTGGTATCCGACTGGAAATTTACGAATTTACCTTACTTTCATCGAGTCTCGTGCTGTCACTAGCCTTTTGCTCTGTAGTGATTTCAGACTGGCGAGTGATACAACTGGACATTCTTCCTCATCGCAGATTCTGTGGTAGTTGCTAACATTTGCTTAAGGTTAGGTCTCCACAGCATCTCCATATAATATGAGTCTGCCCGTGGTCCAAAGCCTTTTTTATGTTAGCCTTTTTCGAAGCACAGAAGTATGTAACTCTTCAAATGGTGGCTACACCGCTACGCGACAAATACCGTTGGCTACAATCGTCGCCGTGCAGTCAGCTACTGAATTATGTTGAAGACGACAGCTACCTACTTCAAAACTATGTAAATATTGTAGAAATACATATTTAACTTATAAAAAAAAAATACTTTTTCAAAAAATAATTTTATCATATCGAAACAAAGAAATATATTTGCTCTAAAACTTTTAATTCTAAATGAATTTGTATTCTTAATTTTGTGACATTTTCTTCGGTCGAATAAAATAAAATTGTCGCAAACAAAAATAGAAATAAGCCTAAGTTGGTGAGAGCTACAATGGTGGTCATGTAGCTATGATGTCGTCAAAATAATCGTCTTCATATTATCGTGTGTAGTTTAGTTCTAACAGGTTGTAGTCGATATCATGCTGTCGTCTGTGTCTAATGCTTAACTTGTTTCAAAAGGATATTTGTTTAAAAGATTATTTTGTAAGATATTTGCAAATATGTTAGAGGTTATTTTAAAACGTACAACCTTCTGTTCTGTTTTTAAAGTTACTTTTTTAAACGGTTATTTTTTAGGATACTTTTTTAAATGGTACATTTTTCAAAGTACCTTTTTTATTGCTCTTTTATCAAGAGGTCTTTTTTCAAAATGTAGTTTTTTATCAAAAGATATTTTTATCAAAAGATATTTTTAAAGTAAATTTTTTAAAGAACCAATAGGATCAATAGTACCAATAAAGGTACTTTTTCAAAAGTAGATTTTTTCAGGTTAAAAGGTTCTATGCCTAAAAGGAGAATCGTTTTAAAAAGGTACTTCTTTAAAAATGTAGTTTGTTGAAAAGCTATTTTTTTTTGATACCTTTTTTTAAAATGTACATTTTAAAGTTTTCTTTCACAAAAGGCATTTTCTTAAATTGTTGAAAGGTTTATTTATTTTTTTAATGAGACCTTTTTCAGGTTTTTATTATTATTTTTTGTTTAGTAATGCTTTTTTTAAGTATATTTTTGGAAAATATAGTTAATTAATTTAGTTTTTCCCCTTGTGAACTGTACAAAATCGTGTTTTTTTTTCAGCTAAACTTTTTTCTACTTTTACTTTCGAAAATAATATTACGATTATTTTGTTTTGCTACAGACATACATAAATGGAACTAATAGAGAAACAACTACTAAGTATTGTCAAGAAAAATGATAATGTACTTACATAGTTTTGAGCAAGGTCAGGATGATTTGTTTGTATGCCATCGTCCAATATAGAAACAACTACACCCTTGCCAGTATAACCTTTCTGCCAAGCTGGTCCAATATTCATATCCAAACCATCTTTGGCGCCACCATTCTGTTGTTTTTTATCCGCAACCATATTTATATTACACGTTTGTATTTTTTTATTTTTGTATGACCGTGTAAACCCATACAAACGTAATTGAGCACATCCGTTTAAGAGCGCGAGCCAATACAGACGTTGGAGACAGCAACGTTGTAACGTTGTAACGTTGGTAAGGTTTTTTTTTTGTTTGAGTAGGAGCCAGCAGAAGAAGTCATCGTTGTGCATTAATAAATTAAATTGGTTGTATGAAAAACAAAAGTAAATAAAAGAGAGAAGAAAAATTTAGCAAAATATACGAAGTTGAACAAATAATATATGTATATACATACATATGTATATATTTAAATTAAAAACTAATTTTTTTGTTAAAGTTGTTAGACAATATTTTTATAATAGTTTTTTTAGTTTGTTTTTGATTTTTTCCATAAAGCAGTTTCATTTTGTGTGTAACAAGAAATCCATAAGTGTTTTGGTATAAGTTTTTTAAAACTACTCGTATATGTATGTGTGTAGGTGGGTGTGTCAATATGTTTAACTTATTTTTCATCTTTTCATAGAGACTAATATATTTTTAATTACTTTACACCAACAATATCAGTTGTATTAGTAGTAAAAGTATTAGTCTAAGATGTAGCTGTAGTAGTAACTAGTAGTAGCATTGAACTAATTTATTAAGGAAATGGCAAAAAAGGAATTTCAATTATACATTTGAATTTTTCTTTATGCTATTTACGTTGTTTTTTTTAATACTCAATAAATTCGTTTGTTTTGCCAAAACGTTTACTGCTTTACAAATTTAAATAGTTTTGGAATTTTTTTTGCCAAGTTTTAGTTAAATCGCACTTAAAGATTTTACAATTAAATTTTTTATCCCAAACGATGAAGAACTAAAATAAATATAAAATTTCGGCATTTAAGAATTAGGTAAAGCAAATGAAATAATCGAAAAACAAAAACTGACGACAAATAGTTCTAAAACGATGGTGCCAAACCAAAAGTGCAAGTACAAACTATACACCATGATTTATATTATATTTCTAACCTTTAAATATATGTAGATCTAACCTTTAAAGAATTGTAAGGGTTTGTGTCTCGTTTTTAAACTTATTTTCATTTAATGGTATAAACACAACTAGGACGAATGACGAACTTCGCGCAGTACAATGAATTCGTCGACAAAAATTAATTGCGTTAGTTCATCGGCAGCAACACAATTAGTACGAACAAAATTTAAAGAAGTGACAAAACATTGTCAGATCTCTGGTTTTCTCTGGTTATTTTTACATTTTTCACATTCATTCATTGTTTTTCACTTCCTCATCATTTATATTCATTTTAAAATAAATTATGAAAAATTTGCAGGAAATTGCATAAATTTCAGCAGAAAAAAAAACAAATTAAAAGAGAAGAAATGTTAAAAAAAACCAAATTATCCAAATAAAAAAAATTTTATTTGAATTGTATTTTATACCATAAAGAAGAAAACAATTCTTTAAATAAAAAACAACTTGGTTTACTAAAAAACTTCAAAATTTCAAAAGAAAAAACGGGCACTTTGCACAAATTTAGTCAATGTTAATAAATGAAATAAAGTTTGTTACGCACGACGCATTTCGTCGACGCACTGATTGTGTGCATTTTTATCAACACAAATGTATTTAATTTTTTTCGACGAATATTAGGAACGAAAAAATCGTCGTTCGTTCCTGTTATGTTTATAGAACAATACAGATTAGTTATTTTAATACCAAGAACTGTAAATACAATCAGATTTGAGAACGTTCAACATACTACAAGTGATAGCACTACAGAAACGCAATAATTACACTGTTTTGGATAGGATTAACTAAATTTTATTCCTTAGGATGTTTGAGTCTCTAAACTCATACCTGCACTACTTTTTATGGAATTGTTCCACATACAGCGTTATACTCAAATTGAAAAAAAGTTGCACGACTTATCATAATCCTATAACCGTTAACCATTTGATTAAGTAGAAATTTGGACCATTTTTAAGTCATCCAAACATTGCTTTTTATAACGCTTATCAGAGATACCGAGAAAGTAGCTGTAAAAAAGTTGTGACTGTATAACTTCCTATGCCTCTTCCCTTATAATGTTCTTTGTCAATTGCCAAAAAAAAAAAAAAATGTATATATTTTATGTTTTATATTTTTTCTGTTCTTTTCCCAATAGTATTATCTCTTTATTAAAGAATTTTATTTTGTTTAAATACAATACATTTGAAAATAATTTAAATTTCTTACTTCTATTCAGCTGTTTAGTAAAATATTTATAATATTTGTTTTATATGAAAACCGCAGTCTCCATGCTGGTAACAAGACCGCATAATGTATATATAAGTAAATACTTATATTTGCATATATGCATATAAAAGTAAATAATATATGCTTAACATGCTTCAAATATATAAGAATACATATGTAAACCTGCAAGTATTAATTTAAAGGTTTCTTATTTGTTATTTATATACAAGAACTCAAAGTTCAAGGCACCACCAGTTTATATTGGTGTTAGGTAACATCAAAAATAAAATGAATTTTTTTTCTTTTAAAAATGTCCATTTAAATTCTGATTTGTGTTGGCTACTACTCTATATGTTTAATAGTTTCATTTTGACATGAAAAAGTCTTTAAAAACTGAATTTGTCTCTCTGTATTAAATTTATATGAAATTAAAAATATTATTTGTTATTCACACTAAAATTTATCGCAGCAAAAACTAAATAATATTTAAGTTAAGTTAAGCACACGAGTTTTTTAAATTTTTTTTCAAGTACTCGTATGTCTTTCAAGCAATGTCAATGGCAGATAAGGGTATCTGTCACTAAATTAGGGCTTTTAACATTAATTTGGAGACTGAATTATGTGGACAGGGATATGGGGACGTGTAATGATTAGCTATTTTATTAATATTATTATTACACTCTCCATTGCAAACGATAAAGCACAAAGAAATCTTCTATTTAAAAAATTTAATTAATATTATATCAATGGGCTATCCTATAATAAAGCTTTGATAAGAGTTTTGAAGCAATGGATTGAGTTACAATATTAATTTGCAAAAGTAAAATATACATATAATCAAACAATAACTTTTTTCCTGTCTGTCTGTCTGTCTGTCTGTCTGTCTGTCTGTCTATCTTTCTGTGTTCGCATCACTGGAGGGATTTTAATAAAATTATATGAGGAGGTGCCTTAGTATCAAAATCCAAATATAGGATACTTTTTTTTTGAAAAACTATCTTATTTTCAAGACAAAGTGCAGAAAGAGCAGTGAAAGTGCGCAATTTTACCGATATGAATACTTTATGGAGGGATATTTTAAACATCTTTTACAGAGCTTTATAATATATTTTTAAATTTTATATAAATTTTAGAATTGTATAAGTGAAGCAATATAAGAGCAAGAGTCTTAAAATTTGGATTCTTAAGACGCACGCAACGTGTGTGGGCAAAGCTAGTGTCTTTTTATGATATTTAATTTTAAATATATTTACTAAAATTCGGCACTGTAAAACAATTACTTTAAGTAGTGATAAAGATAATTATTTGAATATCATTGATATGTTGGCATATAATGTGCAGAGGTTTGTAACTGTTATCAATTTCGAACTAAATTGATATTAAAGAAATTTCTCTACAATAGTTCATCGTTGTAACAAAGCCAAGTTTAAAAGATTTGATTCCTTGTATGGGATTTTATGGACTACCTTGGGTAGTGTTTTGTTGTAAATATAATTTATTTAATCAACCAACATAGATAATAGAAAACGAGAAATTTTATTCCAATATGACGACAATAAAGTCTACCATGATGACACTAAAATCTACCTAAAAAAAAGTCTCAAAAATCTTCAAGTCAACAAAAATAATCTTTATTATACCCTGCACTACAGGTGGAAAGGGTATATGTATATAAATTTGTCATTCGGTGTGTTATTTCTACAATATTAATTTCTGACCCCATACAGTATATATATTCTGAATCCTTATACATAGAGAAGTTGATTAAGCGATGTCCGTCTGTCCTTCTGTGTTCGATTGATATCAACTTTGCCAAGGCACTAGAAGAAATACAGAAAATTTAAGCCCATCAATCAGCCTGATATAGTTTCGAAAATTTCGCTATTTAACTTCAGCAACATTCATGGGAGTCATGCTTTAAAGATGTGACCTCTGGAGTTCCACAAGGCTCAGTTTTAGGACCTTTGCTTTTCAGCATTTATATAACTGACATATTTAGTGTAGTCAATTTTGTTAATGTTTATGCATATGCTGATGATGTACAATTATACATATCTAGCCGTATTCGTCTTTTTGACGATATGTGTTACAAACTTGATGAGGGCCTAAAGGCTGTCTGCACATGGGCTAAGGCAAACGGGCTTATGCTCAATCCAGCCAAATCGGTGGTATTACCCATTAGCAGGAACAAACTCCATTTTAACCAGCTTCCAACTGTTAGGTTGGGTGACACCAGGCTTTTTTATTTTGAAAAGGTTAAATATTTAGATTTTCATATCAACTCGTCCTTATCATGTAGTAACCACAATAATAATACAATACGCAGTATGTACCTAACATGGCGTAATTTACGTTGTTGTTATAATTATTATTACTATTATTTTAATTATTAGTTTTTCCCATTTTTCCCTAAAGAATTTTATTCTTATAGTCCAAAAACTAATTAAATAAATAAATAAAATAAATATCAGACCATTCCATTCGAGAATGCGGGCAAAAAAACCATGCCCACCTACAATATTTTTTGGGGTGCAGAGAGATTTCGAGGGATCAATAATACCCTGCGAGGGCCAAGGGTTTTTTCTGCTTTGATTTGTATTAAAGGCGATAGACCCACAGAGTACCCCCTGTGAACCAGGAGCAATCAATTGACACATTGGGGGTCAATGAGCCCCCGATGTGCTTTAGTTTGACCATTCTAACGCAATATAGATTGCAAGAAAGTTCCAACTTCTCCAAAAAATGTTCTGTAAAATTTTTACAAAAAACCTTCGATAAAATTTTTACAAAAAATTTTCTATATAATTTTTACACAGTATTTTCGATAAAATTTTGTATATTATAATTGTAATACTGAAGTTGATAATCGTAAAAGTAAAAATGTAATGTTTATTATTACGAAATTGTGAAGGGAATATAAGATTCGGTATCGCCGAATATAGCACTCTTACGTGTTTTTATTACAAATTTGCTTTAATGACACATTCCTATATTCATTTGTCTTTAATTTATACATTTTTTATTGTTTCAATATACATTTCTTAATAGAATTTTTTATTCATTTCTTTTAAAAGTTCAATCAAATATTGATTTAGGAAAAAGTTATTTCACCATTGCTGTTACTATTGATAAAAATGCATAAACTTTTTTAAACAAAAAGGTTTCAAAACCCTGGAAAATATTTAAATTCAAAACGATTCTCCAAAATATTTTTTTTTCATCCAATAAATTTGAAGAAATATCGGTAATTTGATATAACATTAGCAGGTGCTAAAAGCTTCACAAATTTTTAAAAATTATTGTCAAACTGTTACAAAACCTAATTAAAAACTTTAAACAATAATATCTTCAACGTATTATTTATGGGTAAAACTAAGTGCGATGGTTACATATACCGTAGACAGACGACAGAGTTAATGTGTATTAACAGTCTGAATTCAAATTAACTTGTAAATTATCGTTAATTTGTATTAAAAGTCTTACTTAAAATTAGATTGTGAATTTATACTGAATTTAGCTATTCCAATATGGCAACACAGTCGGCAATCAATCAGATAATGACAAAATATTTAAAAATTTTAATTATGGAGCAGTTTCAGAAAAAGTAATATTAGCTTTCTTTGAAATAAATGCTGCCAATCGCACTTTCTGTCTTCTATCGATTTAATCATAATTCTTGCAAAAAAAACCCACTACAAAACAAATATATGTGCATCAACTCTAAACTAAAAATTTAAAAGGAAGTAATCTGTAAAAAATAGTACGCATATCAAATTCTTCTATACTTTTTGCTCTAACGGATAAGTAATATACGTTCTATACATTCAAATGTCTATCCATAACGACAATTTACGTCAGATATGAGGACACCCTTTATTTGTTTACAGTTATTATTACTGACACAGTAATAAAAGTAAAGACTCCAAAGATATGGCCATATAGGTTAAACAATATCACCTAGGGGACACCCTTTAATGTACAATTTTAAATTAAACACTTATTTTAAAGGACAGATTCTTTGTTAATTTCAAATGTCTGTCTAAAACGGTTCAAAAGTTTGGCCATGCATATTACATCAACTATTGAGACACCCTTTAAAATTTTAAATATTTATAAATGTTATTATACGGGACATAGTAGTGGAGATTCTGTCTAATTTTCAAGTGTTTGTCTATAACGGTTCAAAAAATAGGGCTAGATAGGTTAAATTATATCAATTATGGGGACACCCTTTAGTTTCCAAAAATTATATACTTGATGTTATAAAGGACTTAGATATACAGGTTCTTTGTAAATTTCAACCGTCTCTCTGTAACGGTTCAAAAGTTTGGCAGTATACATCAAATTACATCAACTATTGGGACACCCTTTAACTTCTAATTATAAATATTTAATTTCTAATTATAAATATTGGACATTCTGTCCAATTTTCAAGTGATTGTCTACAATGGTTCAAATGGCTCATATATTTAATTTGACGTCACATATGGGGACACCCTTTAATTTTTAAGTTTATTTTTTTTATTAATTTCTGTTATTGGCAGCTATAGTGATATACAGTTTTTTAAAATTTTATAAGGGTGTCCTTTACGGTTCATAATACACGTAAGAAACACGTATGTTGTATGGGGACACCCTTTAAATTTATAATTCTGAACTTCTTTTAAAATGGGACCAATCTGTAAGCATTTCCTTTCTAATAAAGGAAAAATTTTTAAAATAGGTTTAGAAATGACTGAGTTCTGCGGGCACAAACATAAAAAAGCAACATTTAGACGAATTGATAACCTCCTTCTTTTTTTGAAGTCGGTTAAAAATATACGTAAATGCTAAATAAATTTTCCTGACAAACAATGCTAAATGCACATAACTGTCATCTGTCAAGGTCAAATTTTAATTCCAATTAGTGAACTGTTAATGCTCATTAACTCTATCGATGTCTACGCTATTAGACACCTAAATAAATGTACTTGGATTCTTTAAGATATGTACACTTATTATTACATCACTATTGTTAAACTTTTCAATACCAATATACATATACATAATTTACAGACTAAAATTATCTCATTTTTATAAATCTTTTTTTATTTAATATTATGCTAAGTACCCATAACGTTATATAAAAAAAAATGCAATTTATTTGTTGGGGGAAAAGAGCTAGTAGCTAGCTCAGGCCAGATCATCAAGAAACCTTTTTCCTAATTTTAAAGAAGCCAAAAATACTCTGTAAGTAATAAAATTCTACAAAACACAATGAGAAGTGTATATGTAAATATAATAATATTATAGAATGTTAAAGCTTTTTTTTGTTTAAAAAATCTTTTTATCTCTTTGACATCTCAAAAAACTTCAGAAATAACATAAATCATCGCAAATGGTAACACTGACCACTATCTAAAGCTTTCCACTTGTTAATGTGTTTTTCATTAGTCCTTATCACCCTGTATTTGTTGTTGCTTCAGACAAGCTTTCGTTACCAATGAAATCAACTTTTATTTGTATATTGTTGGTCCACCATTTTAGTTTACAATTGTTTTACTAAATATATTTTTATATATCTTAAACACTTTTATTACTCAAAATTAATAACGCCTTTCTTTTATAGTGCAATTTAATATTAAAAAGAGATTGTAATAAAAATCTCTTTACCTCAAAATTGCAAATATTACAAATGTGATTCCATTCTTACGCAAACCATACATACACACATATGTAAGTATGTATTTGCTGACTTAGTAACATAAAAATTCTCTATTTTATAGTCTTTATTTTCATTTTATCTTTTGAGTTATTAAGAAATATTTTCCTCTGCTCGTGCTACAACACATTGCATTCATCATGTGATTGCACATTAAATTTGTCAGAGCAAAACTATAAAAGGATTTTTTATTAGCTCTGTTTTTTATATTGTTTGGCTAAAAAACTATAAACAAATATATTCATATGTAAAAATTCTACCATAAACAATTTGTTGGTAATAAAGTAGTTTACAACAAATGTAATAAAAAACATATGAATATTAAGGAAATGATATTAAATAAAGGGAAGTCAAGATTTTAATATAATTTGATTTCTGGTAAATAATAGTAATGCAGACAAAGATATTAACAGAAAAACACAATTAAATTTTTTTGAAGTCAAATATGTCTTATGTTAAGTAAGATAGGAATGGTAGTCAAGGGTAGATGGGTAATGTGCCACGATTTGCAACAAAACATAACATTCTATTTCAGCAAATACACTCTCGATCAGTTGTTTAGAACGACTTTAATTATGGAAACCTTTAAATAATAATTTCTGATGAAATGTGCAACATCATTATTCGGGAATAAATTGAAAAGCGAACCACCGATATGGACGCGAGAATGCACAAGATCCAACAAGAGTCCCAAGTCAAATGCTCTCTAGCAAATTAGAATCGATTTTCTTTACTTGCAACATTCACAGGCGATTTTGTTCAGTTTTTTGTTTAATTTCAGATATTCACGGCTTGAAATTGTACCTTTTACCGTTTATATACTTGTCTTGTTGATTTTTAACTTTCCGGGATATATGGGGCCACTAGCCCCGAGACTTACAAGGGCCCTAAAACTGGAGGATAAGAACCTTCGAGGTCTGACCATTGTCCAAACGACTGGTACCACAGAAACTGGTAGCCCCACAGTGATTTCCCCAAATCCTACGACCGGTTACTAGTGAGGTAATTTTTTTTCGACCTAAATTGCAGGAGAGACGATTTATTTCGGCGTACTATTCCACTATAATTGCACGCCTACGTTTCAGAAGTTTAGATAGTCTCCAACTCCAAAATAAGACTTATGGTCCTGCCAGTCTTGTTCTGAAATTGCTACTTTTGACGATACGCGCAGCAAGGGCGTTGCTGATGCATTGTTTTTACCGGGTCGTAGGACTACCATCTGATTAATTAATACACTAGGTACTGACGTAAATCTGTTTCATGTTTTGGTCCTGAAAGGGAAGAGTTTGACGAAATTCTCAAGAATTTTCTCTTTTCGTTTGGAGTTAAAGCACAAGAAATACTTTCGTAGTATTAGTTTCCATAGTATTTGTTTCAATATCTTTTAAGTACCTTAGAATAGTTTTGTGTTTTTGCCCTATTTCGCGCATGTTGGTTGCCCCGATAGGGATATCCTTGAGAACGACGAACATTGACTTTGGCGATTTTCTTTAAAATACTTTTCTTCCCAAATTTTCACTAACGTTTATTAGAAACAAATATTTTTGTTAACTTTATATTAATAATAATAAAAAACTGTTATTTGGTAAATAAAATAGAAACAAAAGCATACCATTTATTAGTTGTAAGATTAAGCTTTTCCATAGCCACCAGTTACCAGTTTGCTCTTTTTATTTTGTGTGTACGTTATGATTGATAACAAGCAAAAATAAAAATCAAATCTTACACATACTTTACTCACCAAGTACCATTGTTCCTTGAACAAAGGATCGGGAAAGATATTATGTGGACCGGCATCACGGTATTGTAGGCGTGGGGCCCGCGGTACTAACGGACGATATACAGAGGTGGGATTATATGACAAACGTGTTGGTGACATACTGCCAAAGCCAGTCGAAGGACGTACAACATCATACGGACTATAACCAGCTATGCTGCTGAAAGAGCCATCACGTTTTTGGCGGATTTTTTCATGTTGCTGTTCTAGCCATCGAACCTGATAGCAAAGACAAAAAAGTAATGTTAGGAAAATTATTGAAAAAGAAATACTATATGTACGTTTTATTTATTAATAATAATCAAAAAAATGATGTTTAGTAACTAGGTTGAGTTTGTTTTCTTTTTTTGTTTTATTATACAGGCCAAAAAATATTCAGCACGATGTTTCCCAACGTTAATTAAATTGCGTCAATATCAATATATTTTTTACAAATTTGCATGCTGAAGAACGATGTAGGGATCCGGAAAATGAATTTCATTATGCAAGTGTATAATTTAAAACTTTCCCAATTTTTTTTTTAAATTAATCACCTAATTTGTAAAAAATGTTCTTTTAAGTTAGAGAGAATCAAACGAACTTAAGCCTTTCGAGTAATAAAATTTAAATATTTAAAATTAAAAAATATCTATATAATCTATTTTAGACACTAGTTAGATAGTAACGAAGTGTGGTAATTTCTGAAAGAACGGTCTACTGGTATAGGTACCTATATCTTTCCGACAAACAACCATTGAACCTTAGCTCAATAACTTCATTTGTAGGTTTAATTTTTGGAAGTGGGAGTGGCACTACCAACACAAAGTAAACAGTTACCAATAAATAATTCTTGCAAAAAAAAACCGACTTCAAAACAGACAAACTTAAAATCATGTTTCTTTAAGACGGTAACTATTGCGACACCCTGTAATTTCCGAATTCAAATTTTATACTAGTTATAGCGGTCGTAGCAAAACAGGTTCATAGTAAATTTCAACCGTCTGTATGTAACGGTTTAAAAGTTTTGTCATATACATCAAATTACATAAACTATTGCGACACCCTGTAATTTATAACTTTAAATATTTATACTTATTATAACAGATATAGTAATGGACATTCTGTCTAATTGTTAAGTGTTTATCAATAACTGTTTAAAAGATATGGTCATATATATCAAATGACATCACCTATTGGGACACGCTTTAAATTCAAATTTTAATATAAATAATTTTTAAAGAGGACTTTGTCATACATATTCTTTTTAAATATTAACTTTGTGTCCATATATATCAAATTACATCAACTATTGGGACACCCTTTAATTTCCAATTTTAAATATTTATACTTGTTGTTATACCAGACATAGTAGTGAACATTCTGTCTATTTTTCAAGTGTTTGTCTATAACGGTTCCAAAAATGAGGACATAATGGTCAAATTGCATCAATAGTGGGGACACCCTTTAATTTATAGATCCAAATTTTATACTTGTTGTAATAGCGGACTAAGCAATATAGGTTCTTTGTAAATTTCAACTGTCTATCTATAACAGTTGAAAAGTTTGGCCATATATATTACTTTTACATTAACTATTGGGACCCCCTTTAATTTCCAAATTCATATTTTACAGTTGTTATTTTAGCGGACTTAGCAATACAAGTTCTTTGTAAATTTCAACTGTCTGTCTATAACGATTCAAAAGCTTGGCAATATATATATAAAAATAAACCAACTAATGGGACACCCTTTAATTTCTAATTTTAAATATTTATACTTATTATAACAGATATAGTAACGAACATTCTGTGCAACTTTCAAGTGTTTGCCTATAACGGTTCAGAAGATGGGAGAATAAGGGTGAAATTAAGTCACCTATGGGGTCACCCTTTAATTTTTAATTTTAGTTTTTAATTACATTTTGTTATTGGGAGCTACAGTGATACGCACTTTTTTTTTAATTTTAAATTGGTGACCTATAAAGTTCATAATACACGTAAAAAACATGTATGTTGTCCCCATGAACACCCTTTAATCACCTAATCTGTAGCCATAACCTTTCTAATAGTGCAAAAATTTTCAGAAATGATCGGTCAGAAAAAATCGGTTTAGAAATGACCGAGTTCTGAAGGTACAAACATACAAAAAAAAAGCAACACACTTGATACCTTCAATAGGTAGAGTCTATTGTACAATTAATCTGCTTTTTAAAGTGATAAAACTGTTTAGATTCAACAGAGTACGTCTAAGAACATTGATGTTTTATCTAGTGTTCCGCAAGGTAGTCGTCTCGGACCTCTTCTTTTTTTTTGCAGTTTATATATGATCTTCTAAAAATTATCAACTTTCCCCATATTTTGATTTGTGCTGATGATGTAAACATTTTTTATAGTTTCAAGCAATATGTTGATCTAGCTTACCTACAAAGTGATCTTATCAACTTCTTTTTATGATACAAAAATAATTTAATGGAACTAGACCCAAAGAAATATAAATGTTTGCGACTTTTTAGAAATAGTTCTATAGCTGTAAGCTACTCATTAGGAGGACAACAGCTAGATTTAGTGGACACTTTCTTGGATCTTGGAATTTTACTTGATTCTAAATTACGCACGCACATATTACTATTGCTGTTAACAAGGCTAGAGGAGTTTTTGCATTTATAAAGAGGTGGGAAAAAGAATTCTCTGATCCTTATATTACCAAGCAATTTTACGTTTCACTGGTCAGAACTGTTTTGAAATATGGATCAATAGTATGAAATCCTTATTACAATAGTAATTGCCAATAAACTGACTCAGTGCAAACACAGTTTTGGTTTTTCTGTTTACGCGATCTTAATTTGAATCCTGGATTAAATCTCCTTTCATTTTCATGCAGACCTACGCTAAAAAGAAGTCTCATTATGCTAAATATTTTTTATGTTGAACCTTATAAATGGCAATGTTTGCTGCGAATTGCTGTTGAGTAATATACAATTTAATGTTCCGTGTCGCAATACTCGTCTAGGTGTTAACAATGTTTCGTGGTAAGCTATATCTTTCCGCTATATTAAGGTGTTCCTAGGGTACTGTAACTCATAGTTATTTAAATTGTGTACAAATAGCGACCCTATTCATGTGCACAATCGAGCAAAAAATAGCTGAATTAAAAAAGTGGGCGTGGTCTGTGAATAGTGTACGCTTTTGACTTCAAGCTTGTTCCTTCTTTTACATACGAATGTTTCTTTCTGTGGTGCTAATATATTTTTGGAATAGTCATAATTTTATATACATATACTGTGCTGTGATGGTATTAAATTTGCACCGTTAGTTGGTCAGAAAGAAGTTTAAGGTTTTTTCTTTTTCAGTTTTTTTGTCTATTATCACATACATTTGTCTAGCTTTTTAAAATCTTTGCTTGGCATTGAAAGCAATATTTATCACTTAAATTTTATTGGGAGATGCTAAATTAATGACATTAAGTTTAACAAATTATATCAATCAACTGGCCACCAACGATATGATGAACATTAGTGCTCATTTTCCGCCATCTTGAATTGATGCTAGCAAAAACCTGGCCTAAATTTGTCAAATTCTTATTTAATATTAACTTTCAATACTAGCAAGGTTTGTGTTTTTTTGTGGTAGACGCAAGATTGCAAAGAGCCCCAAAGTTATCAGTCTGTCGCGGGCTCGAAAACGAATATTCGCCCGGATCGGAAATTGGTCAAATAATCATAAGCAATAAATCCACGGCCTTCTGGTGTGTATTGTTTTTTATCCACTTATTCTTTATTTATCTATAGTGAAGATATCAAGGCACAAGGACATTTGATGATATCTGCAAAAATAAAGGCACATTCACATTATGAGATAACTTTTGCACTGCCCGTTATTTTTTTCATTGATTATGTTTTGTACATCAAGCCGAAGGCAGTGATGTAAATGAGTTTAAAAAAATAAAATTACGTACTCAAACCTAATTATTAAAAATTATTTGCTTAATTGTAATTATCTATAATTTTGTCTCATATCAAAAACTTACTTCTGGCTCAGCATTTAAGGCGCTATGGTGCTCATCACTAGCTCTTAGGGAACGTTTGGAGATGCGTTTATGGTGGAATAAATAGTAGTCTTCTAATGAACCAATCTAAAAGTAGATTAGAGAAAAAATAAAAATTTGAAATTATGTTTAAATTTAAATCTAATACATAATTTTTCTAAAAAATTTCATAAAATTTTTTTCTTTTTAATATTTTTACTTAACAATTATTGCTTAGATATTCTACTTATAAAATTGTTGCATCCGTAATTAAAGTAAGCGCAATACACAGAACCAATCAAAGCTTTTGTATGGCTGTTTAACTGTTGCCACCAGCTGTTGTAACATTTAAAATACTTAAGGTTTTCTACGAAAAACTCCTGTTTTATGTTTACATAAAAAGTCCCAATATTTAATTATTTTGGAAAAGCAATTTAATAAAATAATTCACTGCAGCACAATAAAATCCCTCACAGTATGCTAAGGTTTCTTTCAGTTACACGTTTTCATGTTTCGGGGTTTTCTTATTGTTCCTTTTCAATTAAAATGTAATTAAAGCGTGTAGGAGAATGTATATGTATAAAAAGAACTGTAAAAATAAATATAAATTGATTTTAAAATAAAAAGAAACCTTACAAAATATGCTTATTGTAATTTAACTGCAACCCACAAATTTAAAAAGTAGGACAAAGAAAATGTTGCAAGAAAAATGTTTTATAACGAATAATAAAAAGTTTAATTAAACTGTTATAAAAGTTATAAGTTCATTTTTCCTTAGAAAGATAAAAGAAATCAGAAAAAATGTCAAAAAGAAGAGAGCCTTTAAACACAAGATTTAATAAATGTGAATTAAATTAAAATACTTCACTTCTGTATTTACCCATAAATGAGCTTAAGGGCAAATTGGGTACTTATATGACAATGAGCTACTTAGGAAAGGTATTATATATTTTATTGTAATTAATGAGTTAAAAATAAGACTTCGTATTGATTTATTTTGAAGAGGGGACAGGACATTTTCGTTTGTCTCACTTTTGTTCAGTAGTTGCTTTTTTCAGCTTGTTAATATTTGTTTGTCGTTTACATTCAGTCTGTTGAAGGGTATCAACTTACGATAAATAGAGGCGAGGAGGAAGTTGAATTTCAAAGAAGGAAAGTTGTTTTTAAATAAGATAAGTCGATTGGGTATGACAAAATTAGTTTTAAAGATGTTGAAAGAAAATTTCCAATTTCATCAGGAACGTTTTAACAAAATTATAATTTATATATATTCAAATTCAATTAATAGTTCAAATATTTTGGTAATTGACGTGGACGATATAGTTCCAGAAAATTAGAAAAAAGCAATTATGCATACAAAATCTATTTGCAAATGACTCCAGACTTACAAGTTCAAATGAACCAGATATATTGTCACTGGAAGGCCTCTCAATAACAAAATATGAAATTATTAATGCGGTAAATCAATAAAAATCCATTAGGTTGCGATGTATTACCAACCGAAGATGATAAGGGCATTAAACAGTTGCATGAACAAGCTTATCTGATGGGTGTGCTCATAAGCTCACACTTGAACAAAAACTATCATACTGAACATATGCTAACTTATATCAACCTCTGTTCGTATCATAAACGCAATGAGCTTACCGAATAAAACGAACTGTCTATGCTAGTGAGCGCCGTGTTTACTCTTCTCATTTTCGAAACACTCAGTATGTTTTATTTAATCCGGTTTTACACTATAATACTGAGTATTAAGAATTGTCACAAACTTAAATATTATGAGAAAGTATGATAGTGTGAAAGCAATATGTATGAAAATGTAAAATAATACGGAAAGAAATTTTTCTAAACGACAGCATTTATTCATTTTATCAGGGTTGTGCTTTTAAGCAAAGAAACAAGCTGAGTGAGTCGCAGACAATAGTTCGCCGCTGCCGATGATATTTTTTCATTGTCCTAATCCTGTTAAAAATTGCCCCTAAGTCTTATCGACTAAGTATGTACACCTAACTCTGTTTTTAGACGGTAGATTGGTTCCAGAAATATCCGTGTAAAAAACCCGTGTAAGAAAAGACATTGATCATATACAAAAATAGGCGATTGGTTCCTTATCCCTGAAACCTATTAAAATTAGTGAAAAACGAGAAATTTTTTAAGAACAAGAAATCATGTTTATTTTTACACATACACATATGCATGTACATATAATGTGTATTTGCACCGTTTATTTGCATCTTTAGTGTATGATGAAGACTTAACAGATAGTTTCGTTCCAGAAATCAACGATTGCCTAATTGAATTTCAAGTTTTAAATAGTTCTTACTGTCACTTCGTTTAAACCGAAAATTTTGCTAAGAAATGTTGAGCCTTCTCCATTTCGAAGGCGATCTAAAATTTCAATTTTGTTTTTTTAAGAAATGGCTTTACGTTGTAGTTTTTTATTTGTAATTTTCGACGTCTTCTTGCAGAGATGCATTGAAATTTCACAAAATATTAACACATTTCAATTGGTCTAACGAGTAAAAATGCTTGTATGCTCAAAAAGGGAATTCCTCTAAATTTTTGATATGAAAATATTTCGCAAAACTTAAATTTTACAAATAAAATCTAAGCCCAAATGATTTTGAATCGTGCTAAATGGAATAAAATCGTGCAAAAAAATATTTTTTTTATTTTTAAACCGTGTTAAATCAAAACCGTCTAAAAACAGAATTGGGTGGACTTTGTTTTTTCCATGTCTAGAAATTGTTGAATGTACGTATGATTTTTTTGTTTTGTTTGATTTATTTAAATTTCAATGTCTCGTCTCCGCTTGTTCCTCTCTAATATTTTTCATTTTATTTGAAGTGTGATAGTGTGAAAACGAGATATTATGTTACCTTAGATTTTTGGACAATCAAAACAATTCTCATTTGATTCCTTTCTTACAAAGTCCAATTAAAATCTTAATGTTAACTATAGTGTGCTTTAGTAGTTGTTTAAAACGTTTGAATAAGGCTTAATGCGTTTTACTTGCACTTGTGACCTTAAATATAAGATACTTATAATATTTAATATTATGCTAATTACCCATAACGTTTTATAATAAAAATGCAATTTATTTGTTGAGGGAAAAGAGCTAGTCCCTATACGTATTTCACTGGTTGCTCAGGCCAGATCATCAGGAAACCTTTTTCCTAATTTTAGAGATCCCAAAAATACTCTATAAGTAATAAAATTCTACAAAACACAATGAGAATTATGAATGTTAATAGAATAATATTACACAATATTAAAGCTTCAACAAAACACCAACAAACAAACCACGTTTTTATTTTTCCTTACTGTCCTTCTACAATTGGATGGTTTTTTGCCATCACTGAATGCAGACGTAAGGTGTGATGAAAAGCAAACAAAAATTAATTTTGTTCTCGCAAGAGAATCGAAAATAACAAGTGTTGCCAATGGTTTCCACAAGCAGTTGCATATTTAGTTATTAATAAAATTTTTGGGAATTTAAATATTAATTATTTAATATTATGCTAATTACCCATAACGTTTTATAATGAAAATGCAATTTATTTGTTGGGGGAAAATCGTTTTTTCAGTTGGAAAATTATTTTCATTTGATATTTACATTTCTTCCTACAAATCGCAGAAAAATATAAATAATATGAACTGATTTCAGAGCTTTCCAGTAATATAAAATATAAATTATGTAGGCTAGTAGGTAGTATGCTAGTCTATAAGTCTGGGGGTTGTGGGTTCGCTTCCCTAAAGTGTTTCACTACAACTAGTAAAAGTCTCAATAATTTAGTTAGAATTTAATTTGTAACTGTATTGTGACATTAAAACGAAGATAGGAATTATTTCATAAATAGTATGATTTTGTCGTTATGCGGAAAAGGTAAGGAGGCTTTAAACAACATTTTCCATGAAGTGCAAATATTAATTGTTTATTTTTCACTTCAAACACACTTAGGTAAATATGTTAGATACATGAACAATTAAGGAATGCTCATAGTAAGAGGAATTCTAAAATATGCTTTAACTGATACTTAGACACAGGGCAGTTTACAGTTTATCTATTAAGATAAACTATATACGACTAAGAAGATTTGTTGTTCATAAAAATTTTGGGGAAAAAGTCATATTCGATTTATAAGGAAAACATCCTGGGTTAGTAAGCACGTATTTTTACTAAGCACGTCTAGTTCGAAATTATTCTCAAATGAACAAATAAAAGGTAAAAAAATTGGAGATCATAATAGAAATTAAATTTAGTCGATTTTTCGATTAACCGATCTAATTTGATCGAATTATTTTTGAATCGAAATTTGCAATTTTTCTTACACATACAATTAGTTGACTTAAAATTTATCGATGAATAAAGAAATAAAAGGTTGCGATAACCGGTAACTGAACATGAAAAATAGGTTCCGGAGTCGAGACTTTCATTTTGATGGGTATTGTTTTTTTACAGAACCTTTTTAATGATTTGATGGTAAAATTCATGGCTCTTTCTACAGGGTTTTACCCAAGATCCTCCGTCGAATATGGTTATATTAAAAATTCAATGGACGGACCATGTAGAAAACACTTAAGCATTAATTAGGATATAAAAAGAACGAGAAAATTTCACAGCAACAAAAAGAAGCAACACCTCATACCTTGGCCACATTACTAGAGCTGATAAGGATAAGTATACAAGGAAGAATAGAAGAAAGAGGAAACACTGAGATGGCTAAGAAATATTAGAAACTGAATTGGTTTAAGAACTACTGGTGAACTTGTTCGCAGAACAAGAAATCGAAAAAAAAAAATAATTCTAGAAATATAAATAAAATTAATGTTATTTCAAGTTGTGAAGGCCTTATTTATAAGATAAACCTACTTGCATGTAAGCGTTTAAAAATATATTTTTTATCCAAAATTATACAGAATTAAAAAATTATACTTGCATTGGGGAATGGTGAAATTTTTGCCATTAAAATGTTAATTTTTAATTTGTGATCTTTTCCTTATTAACAAAACATTACTTTTCTTTAAGACATCACTACCTGCGAAGCTTTGCTTGCTTGTTTTTTAAAAACACCCATTCTTTGGTGGAAATCAAACCCGAAACCTCGGACTGAGAGACTAGCGTACTACCAATACACAGTTCGATCGATAATTCCGTTATTGGATCTGATCTTTTAATATACACTTGACTTGCTCTATTTTCCCAAAACTTTAATACTTTAAAATACATACAGTCACCTTTTTATTTCTAACTGTTAGAGTAGAACATTTTCTTTTTTTCCAAATTTAACTTTAGTTACAAGAAGCATTAGTTGTAATTTAATATCTCCTTTATTTTTATCACAGAATATCTAAGGCAAAATTTTACAATTCATAAATAAACTTGTAATTCAATACACGTTTCAATAAAAAAAAAAAATAAAGAGAATAAATCAAAATCATATTGTATAAATTTTTGTAAAATTGCATTTGAAGAGAATATACGAATAAAAATCCAATAAAATTGAAAAATTCTTAAATTTGATTTTGCGATTGTGGTTTCTCCCTTGCACTAAATTTTGTTAAATAATAATAAAAAAAAAAACATGAAGGATACATACAAAACTTAAATTCTTTCTTGTTGGCAGCAAATATTTTATGTCAAACACATTTTCATAGTTTTTATCACATCCTAAATAAAAAGAGACAAAGTTTTCCTTTTTCCGTGATTTTTTTCATCTTCTCAAATCTCTTAAGATTATAACGCGCTTTTGTATTGACTTTGCAAGCAAACCGCAATAAGTTATTTAGAAAAAAATCCTCTTACAATTCGTTGCTTTCCTTTTTTAGTTTGTGCGTGGGAGTTGGTATATAAATAGGATTTTTTGTGTTTTATATTAAATAGCAGAAAAGCGGAAGAAAATCTTTCGACTGTAGTTAGGATGTTAAAAATAAACTTCAACTCAAACAGATAGGGATGGTATATTAAGTTCATGCTTATATTTGTCGACCCAATATGTCGTATTGGAAGCTCTAGAGCGAAGCTAATTAAAATTTGTGGTAATATATTATTATAACTTTGATTTAGAGGGGAGGAAAGGGAGTAAAGATGATTTTTTTAATTATTGACCTGATTGTAATAAAATATTGACAGTTCCTTATCTAGAAGGTCCAATACGCTATGTCTGCTTCCAAAACTCGGACTCAATATATTTACCCAAAAACTGTAAAATGAGGTGTAGAAATTAAGAAAAGTATGCTAAAAACATTTGAGTCAAATCTGCAAATGATTTTTTTAAAAAAATAGTTTATTAAATTCCTTATATAGAAGAAATTTCTTCATTTATTTTCGTTATTTAATAGGGTTTTAATATGTTAATAATTAAGTTAATTTATTTAAAATTATTAGTTTCTCTTTTTATTGCATTTTTATTTTTAGAAGATCTTTATCATCATTTGATAAAAATCTGTAACATAACCTAAAAATAGAACTGCACACCATTAATGCCCATATTCGCCTTTTAAGAAGAATAAACGAATAAAGCTTTCAGTTTCTGTTGCGGACATTTGATTTGAGGTGTTTAAAATATGTGTCAACTAAAATAATATTTCTGAAGTTAAATTTAACGAAATTTCTTCTAATTAATAAATTAATTATTTAGGCTTAACTTCTTAATTATGAAGAGATAAAGAAAAATTAGATACCATAGCAAAGCAAAGCAGAATGCATTTTATAGACAGCTACGTCCGTCATCAGTACTCCTTGTATCGATCTACCCGGTAGTTTCAATTGTTATTAATTTTCTATTTAAACAAACTTATCAAAGAAATAGAATATGAGAAATTTTTAATTTTATATTATATTTCATAGGAGATAGAGCTTTTTGAAATTGTTTTACACTTGTAAACTCTATTTATTTTTCATATTATACTACCAAGCAAACATTTTTCTTTATTTTAATTCTCTTTATATATATGTTCTTTTTTTTTTGAAAATGGTTTTTATCTGTCTTGCTATTAGCTAACCTTTGGTTAGCAATTAACAACAATTAGATATTTTTTATTTTACAAATGTATATTTTTGATTATTAACACAATAGTGTTGAAGTTAACAATGTCAAAGCCGTGCCCGCTCTGTGAAATTATATGAATTTATTTGAACTATTTTTGAAATAATAAATTAATTATTTATTTCCTCTTTTTTACTGCTCTATTTTCGTTTTTATATATTAAATTACTTCAAAAATAAAATAAAAAAGCTTAGTAAAATAAACGAAAATTTTGTCAAATCAACTGATATACATATAGTCACATTAATTTTTTTGAGATGTAACTTTAACTATATTTAGAGGTTGCTTTTCTTAGAAAGTTTTACTACTGTTTTAACAAGATTTAATTTAAATTTTTATAAGTTTTTTTTTCAAGAATATTCAAATTCAAATATATTTTAACTAAATAAATTCTGTTAATTTGAATAAAATTAGTTTATATGAATAAAACATGTATAGATTTGAAGAAAAATTAAGCTGATTAAACTATTTCAATTCTATTTTTAATCAAGCACAAGGTCTTTTTTATATAAAAATCTTTAAACAATTTTTATTTACAATATTTCGCTACACCATTGGGTAGCATCTTCAGGAAATAAAAATAATAAAAGTTTTAAAAAATTTAAATGATTGATAAAAATTCAAATGAATGAAAAAATTTGTTGTCAATCAATTTAAAAAATTCTAACATTTCAATACATTCAAGTAAAAACATTTCAAAAAACAAATAAAAATTTAAATAGAAAAAATTCTTACATATGCATATACAGAAAATTTTTGATATTTAAAAACATACAAACATTTTAAGAGAAAACACAATAAATTTTAAATTCATATACATAAATTTAACCGGAAATGTTACAAAAAATTAATGTTTCTATTATAAATATTTGATTCAAATTCATGTTATTTTTTATGCACTAAATGCCTATAATTTTGTGCAACATTTTCTGTATCTGCTTTAAAATTTATTCTTTTTTCAATTGGAACTTTAATAATTTATAGCATTTCTAACATATAACGACGTTTATAATTATTTTCCAAATTTAAAATTGATACATTTTCAAAGTTAGGATAATGATTACTTTTCGAACAGTGTGAAGATAATGCTGTTTTTTGCAAACTGATATTGTCTCTGTATCTCTGATCTGATTTATGTCCAGCTATCCTGACTTTCAATTTAGTAGTACCTACATAAACTTTATTACAATTCTCTTTATCATTACCCTTACAAGGTATTTTGTAAACTAAATTAGACATATCTAACTTTTTAATTTTATCTTTAGGTTTGCTAAATAATCTATTTAATGTATTATATGTTTTGTAAGCCATCCTATATTTATCTGTATCAAATATTTTTGATTTTTCTAACCGTTCTGATAAATCTGGTACATAAGTAATTGATTTATAAATTTTTGGTTCCGTATCATTTTTTCTATTTATATAAAAAATACCTTGTGCTTGATTAAAAATAGAATTGAAATATAAAAAAAGGTCAAAAACTACAATAACTGATTAAACTATTTTTGTCGTTAAGGTTTTATTAATTTTTTCGTTAATATAATCTACGAAATTGGGTACAGTGTATTTAAACTTGATAGATTTGACCAAATAGGTTGCTGTGCTGATGGGACCTAAGCAGGTCTTTTAACTGCTGTTTCTTCTTTTTCACATACAAGCTTTACAATTGGACTCAGAAAACCAGATTAGAAAGCTAGACATTTTATATTCTATCAGTCTGAGAAGATACGCAACTTTGATCTCAAATGATAATGATTTATAATTCCCAAGGAAGATAGACGTTTGAAAATTACTTAAAAATAATTAGAAAATTATTTGATAATAATTTTGGTTTTTTGCAACACTCATTAGAACAATTTGTCCTATATCATTTACATTCGGTATTTTTTCATGAGAAAAGTGATTTTCCAAGAATTTTTACTAATTTCGCCCAAGGTATTAATTGCTATAAGATATATACACCTAGTTCTGTTTTTACACAGTAGATTAGTTCCAGAAAAATCCGTGTAAAAAAACGTGTAAAAAAAGACATTGATCATATAGAAAAATAGGTGATTGGTTCCTTATCTCTAAAACTTATTAAAATTAATGAATATCGAGAATTTTTTTAAGAACAAAAAGTCATGTTTATATTACTAAATCATATAGATAATGTGTATTTGCACCGTTTATTTGCATCTTTAGTGTATGATGAAGACTTAATAGATAGTTTCGTTCCAGAAATCAACGATTACCTTATTGAATTTTAATTTTTTATAGTTCTTACTGTAGCTTCGCTTAAACCGAACATTTTGCTTGTATGCACAAAAAAGGGAATTCCTCTAAATTTTTTATATAAAAATATTTTGCAAAACTTAAATTTTATAAATAAAATCTAAGCCCAAAAATTTTTGAATCGTGCTTAATGGAATAAAATCGTGTAAATTTTTTTTTTCATTTTCAAACCGTGTTAAATCAAAAATGTAAAAACAGAATTGGGTGAATACTCATTTTCCTACCAACACTGTAGTCACAAATGAAATTCATAGAGGACGTAGACGCGGGTATAACTAGTCTTTGATGAATTCGTTCATTTAATTAAATTGTTATTTAACTCAAATACGTTTTCTAACGGATGTTACTGGTTAATATCGAATAAAATATGTACCTTGAAAGACACATATTTTGAGTTAATATCAAATCTTGACGATCAAAAAATTATAACTGAAGTAACTAAATTAAACAAAAAACATCTATCTATAGACTCATAAATAAACTTCTTATAGTTTAAACACAATAAGATTTGTATTTATAAATTTATTTATAAATTTATTTATTACTATTGATTTATTTATAAATATTATATTTATTTATAAATTCGATAAAAACTTGATATAAAAATAACAAGCAAACTAATATAATCAAGAAAATATCATATATATAGGAACCTAATAAAATCAACTAGAAATACCTTAAAAAAATCAATTAGGTAGGTTATTGAAATCAATAAGAAATCTCTTTTTATACAATTCAGCAGAAAGCCTAATATAATCAACAAGTTTTTCTTTATGGATTATTTTTTGGTGCCAAAGATAAGTAAACAAAATGTGAATAACTAGTTTTCTTATTGATTTAATGAAGTTTCCTTCTTGATAAAATTCAAAAGATTTACCACATGAAAATAATAAGGAATCCCTTTGGAAATATCTTCTTTCCTTTCTGCTGGCATACCTATTAGCCTAAAAAGGTTTCATAGACAAAACCCTATTGATTTTTTTTCATATTTTATTTATTGTATCTTCAATATATTGATTCTATTAGGCAGTTTTGGCTCTGGGTAAAATTAAACAAAAGAAGGAAGATTACAATTGCGTACCTAACTAAACATTAAGTGCAGGATCTTCCCAACTAGATACCAACTTAAAAAAATTAGACTGAAATAATCACCTATTAAAAATATATAAGATAATGTATTGTAATGCTTAAAGCCAAGATTAATTTATTGGTCGTACAACACCATTATAAGACCAATTATTACTTAATTTGCCTTAGTATGGTGGTCGAAGACCATGATAATACTTAAAAAGGTATAAAGCTTAATCTGTGTGTCTATCAGTACTAGTCACTACTATGGTCTAGGCGCTATGCTGCACATATCGCAAGTGTACAGTGCAAATGGAAGCATGCAAAAGCACTTTTCGCCTACCAGATATTTCGTCAGCAAAGTTTAAAAATCTAGTTGGATAAATATCCCATAATATATAAAAATGATATATCCCATATCATATAAATATCAAATTCGCAAACTCCGGCTCATTATAATCGTCCCTTACCTTAGGGTTTCTGACAATATTTAACAGACTCACTTGTTGCACAGAAATGTTGACGTCCTTTTTATGACATGATGTAGCAGACCAAGTTTGATTTACTGACGGCCCAAACAGGAAGGAGTTTATTAAGTTTATCCGTCAATAAGCGTTTGGGCTTGATAACCGTAATAATTAGCAATCGTTATCGAATCAGTATGCAGTATGTGTGACAGGCTTGCATTCTTTTAAAAATCAATTATTTGAATATACTCGTTAGTTTCGTTTATTTTTGAACATTCTTTAAATATATTTCGAATTTCCTATTGCATATAAATAACTCAGAAACTGACTTTCTATACCTTACCTAGGAAGTATAGCAGATTTGTATTTGACTGTTTTCCATATTACTACTAAGAAATACTATAAACTACTAATACTACTTGAAGTAGTTGAAAGGAGGTTAAAACTCACTTCCAAAATAAACAACCCAGCGATAAATTCAACAAGAAAATATATACAATTAATTTATATTTTCACGGAAAATGCTAAAAGAAAGCCGTCCGTTTTTTTCCAAAAATAAAACTAAAAAATATTTAAAAACAATTCTCGCTTTCAACAACTCTGCTGGGATATTTAGTTTAGATTTTTTATACACAAGTACAACAAAGTTTTATTTATACTCCAAGCTGTATTAAGTATATTTTTTCTAGTTTACTCTAAACTAAAGTGTTAAGTAGCTGGCCCACAAAACAAAAAATAAACAAAAAAACAAAAAAAAGGTTGCAAGGATAAATTTCAAAGGACTACTTGCAGTGAAAACTTTTCAGTTGTTAAGGGAATTTATGTATACAACTTTAGCTTTAGGAATCTACTTTAGTCTTTCGCTTTCTTAATCAATAAGATTTTCTAGTATTTACATTTAAATCAAGTAATTTTTCTTCGTCTTCTTTCCATCTTATAAACGAAAAACATGTACAATATAAATAGAAAAAAATATTCTTTTTTCCTTTTCGTTTGTAAGATTACACCCCAAAACAAATTAAATTTATTTTAATTCAAATACCATTTTGTCACAAAAAATGTATTAAGTGAACAAAAAGAGCTTTTTTTAGCGGTTCTGGAAGATAAATAAAACACAGTTAAAGTAGGCTTGGTTAACATTAACAAGCCTATTACATAGTAATCCAAAATCTTATTTAAACTACTTGTAAAGTGATAAAAATAAGATAAAAACCTAATGAAAAAGTTTGTATTTAGCAGCATAAAGGAGACAATAAGTATCACTATTAAAGGACTTAGTATTGAAAATATCTATTTCTGCTATTCAGCAGCTGGCGGGTAAATACTTCATGGTGGCAAAAGCAGCGTAAGAGCAGGGGTGTTGACTTTATCACTCCTCTTATGTCGCTCTTGATATGTCGAAGGCACAATAATCCTATTGACATAGTCAATTATGAAGCCTGAGAGAAATTTGGTATTTTTGAGTCACCGTCTTTAATAAATAAATAGGAAATAGGAACGAAAATAAAAATAACAAATAACAAACAATTTTAATAGTTATCAGCCGATTTTAAAAGTAAGCTCAAATTAGCAAACAAAAGAGCGGATTAGATGATCTACACCTTAAGAACACAACTGATACGGGCGTCATTAGTGACGTTCCGCCTTACTACTTTAAGGGTGAATCTGCAGAGTGCCCTCTATTTTGTGGTTGGTTGTTTGCTTGGTTGGTTACATACGGGGCGGCCTACAGGACAGTGAACATACCTTAGCGGCGTTCCTCTATATTGAAGTAACCTTTAACAATATTTAACTGGAGGCAATTAGGAAGTCACTACTAGATGTTAGGTCTAGGTGTTCTTGGTAGAGTAGATTATTCAATTGCTTGACACCTTTCTACTGCGTAGGAGAAAAACAGTGGCTTATGCCGTTGAAGTGATGAAACTGGTAAAGGAAAGTTTCTTTCGACAATCAGTCAAGTCCTGCAAACTGCACTCGAAGAACTTACTTACTTAATCTTAAGCCAAAAAAACTGAGTTAATTCTTTTCACCATAAGGTGTAAAGTGGTAGGTTTGAAGCCACATAACGTAGTTGTCAATATTAAAATAGCAAGGGAGGCTTAATACCTAGGAGTTTGTCTAAAAAGCAAATTGCTCAGTAATAGGAACTATGGTTGCAAAAATTCCAAATACAAAAACTGGGGACTGCGACCAATTCAATTTGCATTATTACGTGTAGTATTGCTGACTGGTAGTAGGCATTGAGAACAGAGTCTAATAGGAAAACTCCTGCCCATGTCCAGTAATATATTTCGAAGTACATCACAGGTACAATGAGAAGTTCTTCTCAGGCACTATTGGACTGCTTGCCATTGAGGGCTTTGTGATTGGTATAGCGGCAGGAAGTTTTCTTAGAGTTTATAAGTTAAGTTTAGTGAAGTCAAGTAATATAGGATACGTTCAAATACCGCTCGAGGTCGCCTTCATCTGAGCTCGATTTCGGCAGGATACCCTTACTAATAATTCCGAACAGGGATGATTGGTTGGAGATTGGAGAAGATTGCAGAATTAACGGGTGTTTCGGAGATGAAAAAGGGCATCGGTGCGAGATTTAACATTCTAAAATCTAGTGTACACAGATCGTACAAGCTCAGATGAATTTAGTGTTACAGTTTAGGGTTACAGGTAGGCTGAAGGTCAAGGAGTTGATGCTTGAGCTCATGATGAGGAGTTCAGGACATCCAATACCCTTAATGCTTTAAAAAGTCACAACGACAAATCAAAAGCTTTTATGTGCTAACGGTCATGTGCGGAGTGGTAAATTTTTCTGTAACTAAGCCTTGAAAGTTTTTTTTTAATAAAATTTAAATATTTACTTAAAAATAATAAAAATTAAGGAATTTTTAAATAGCAAAAAAGAAAATTTATTGATATTTATTGCGAACATAATAAACTAAAGTATACCTACCGCTATAAATAATTGAGAAGAATGTATTGCATACTCTAAGGAGTTATTTTAATTTGAAGTTTTCTTTCCTTCCTTTACTTGACATAAAATTTCCCACCTCAATATAAATTATCTTGTTCACATTCTTATCGCTGACATTTGAAATTAATTCGTGGCAAATAAATCTATTTACATGCCTTCATCGTGTCTTGCATGAAAAAAGAAAAATGTACAAATTTAATTGTCTCTATATTTTTACTTACACCCCTTCTCGTTACTGAATTCCATGCATTTGTTAGTTTAATTATTTCAAGATATTTTTTTAGCGAATTTGTAAAAGTTAAAGTCGTTCTATCTAGTTCTATCTTGGTATTATTGCAACATTACGAGTGTCATTAATATACCGTCTTGCTGTAGACAATTAAGAACACGTAGGTAAATACTCGTGGCATTTTATTCAGGCTTATTCAGAACCGCTGATTTGCAATCATTTGTATGTGTAACATATGTATGTAAAATATATTGTTACTTTTTCTTGTTGAATTCTTTGTAGAGAACAGAAATGCATTTATTTGTTTTTCTTTTTCATTGTGAGTAAAGAAAATATGTTGGTTCATGCATTTCTCTAGCAACAGTTTTGTTGATTTTAACTATTCTTTTTGGAGGGTTATATCATAAGTCCACTAAAAATATTTAATGATCTCAAATACGAGTTACGGTATGGTTAGTTTAAGAAATAACTTTTACACAATTACAGAATAAGTTGGTAGTTAAATTAAAAATATGAAGATCTATATCTATGCCTATAATAAAACAATAACAAGACAATTTCTGTAGATGAAATATTTCTTTAAAATTAAAGTTTGTTGCTGGTACAGATAGTAATCGATACGGAATACAAGACACCAATTTTTAGAATTTATGTCTGTTGGTCTGTGTGGGTACCACGTGAAAACTACCGAATGAATTCTAATAAAATTTTGTGGGAAGGTACCTTAGTATCTTGGTTCAAATATAAAATACTTTCTTCACATAAAAATATTTCATTTCCAATAGGAAATAGGGAATAAGTGTTGAAAGTACGCAATGTTACCGATTTAATAATATTGCAAACTTGACAGCACCTTTTATTTTGAAAGCGGTATATTTTAAAAACTATCTTCAGAAGTCTACAATAATTATAATTTTGTCATTTTATAAAAATTTTAGAATTTTGTCTAGGGATGGGATATAAAGAAAATACATAGGCCATAACTTTAAAAGTAAGAGTCTTAAAATTTGTTACCGATTACTTTCAAAGCAAAATCGAACAAAATATTGTCAGGACGCCTACGACGCACAGAGAGGAATTTTGCCAATCTAGCCGGACATTAGGCCAGAAATTAATTTTGAGAAATGTAAAAATTAAAGTACGCAGCTCGAAAGAAAAAATTCTTCATCTTCTTGTGCATTTTAAAGGCTTTTTCTTGAGATTTGGGACACTGTTAAATTCAGGAAAGTTGAGTAAATTTCATCCTTTTTATAGCCATTTTACGATTTTGAGAGGTTTTCAACATATTTGTTTGTGGCTAAACGAATAAAGATTTTGTATTGATTTTTTTCTGTGGGAGTCTATATTAACAGCTAATTATATTAATTTTTAGAAAAATTGTTTTTAAATTTTTATGATAAAATATTTTGTTCGAAATTAAAAAAAAGTGAAACATTTTTTGAGAGTGATTCTAAAAATATTCTAAAAATAAAATTTGCGTTATCTATTTCTAGGCTGTAAAAAAAAATTGTAAGCCAATTTTCTTCCAAACTAAAAGAGATAAACTAAACATGTAAGCATATTTTTTATAGATATTTTCTACTTATGATCATTTCTAAAAAATGTATGACATTACCAAAAAATTTTATACCCGAGGTACCTGACTTTTGGGTCTTCACCAATAGCCCCCTTTACCCTAGAAGGTCGACCACAGCTCCACTCAGAAATACCTCTGTTTTTCCGCTGTAAAATTTCATTAAGATATCTTCAGTGGATCATGAGATACCGAATTATGTCCAAAACAAATCGTTTTCAAACCATTGTCATAAAATCTTTTTGATTTCTAAGTTGTTTTAGATAAATTAATTGTTATTTTTTTAAATAAAATTTATAGTTACTAATATAAGTAAGTTATTATCTATACAAATATTAAAACTGTGATTTTCTGTAAATCTGTCTGTTTTTGTTCGCATCACGTAAAAACTACTAGATGAATTATAATAAAATTTTACGGAGAGGAACCTTAGTATCGTGTTTAAAATATAAGATATTTATTTCCCTTATAAATATCTAATACCAAGAAAAGGGGAGAACAAGCGGTGAAAGTACGCAATTTTACCGATGGAATGGTACTGCAAACTTGGCAGCAAATTTTATTTTTGTCAGCGGATAATTTAAAACACTATCTACAGTAATCTACAATAATTTTTGAATGTTATACAAATTTTAAATATTTATATAAAGCCTATGTTTCTGAGTAATTACACGGGGATGGGTCTTTTTACATAGAGTAATTACATAAAGCATATTTGAACCACTATAAAATTAAGAGTCTTATTTTCAAAGCAAAATAGGGACGCTGACGAAGTGGTGGACACAGCTAGTTATGAATAAATTAAGTATTCTCAGATAAATTAAATAATATAAAGTAATATATTATAAAAATAACTTTTATTAATATTCTTCTTTTTGACTTAAAAGCTTAAAGCTTTTTTAAAGTTCACATCGACGTTTCGAAAGGTGTGATTGAATAACTCCCCCCGCCCATTGATAATAAAAAAATTTATTTTTTTTTCGATGTATGTACACCATTTCTTTTAATAATTACATTATTTTTTTCAAATAATATTTAATTTCACCGCTCACAAAAAAATAGCATTTTAGAACTTCTTGGGTCCAACTTTAAGTTTTTCAACATTCTTTGACCCTAAAAGTTGCAAAAAACTTGAATTTTTCAGAGGTATGATTAGTTCTTCTTACCGGAACTTTTTTCTCCTTGGTCCGATTTTTCTTATTTTATAGCTTTAACAGCCTATGACAATAAGAGATTTTTCTGCTACCTTTCATTAATCTAGGGGCACTCAATAAATTATCAGAGCCAATATAAACTAAAAAAAAGTAATGTTCGGATAGATTGGTGATGAGCGCACATAACCAATATGCTCATTGGTTATGTGCGACGTGTGGGCTAATATAAATTTAGTTTTATTTTAGCTTTATGAAAAATTTTTACAACTGCATTTATAAGCACTTTGAAAGGATTACTTAGGTATACATAGGAAGGTGCAACATTTTTTCATGGTTTAAAATATAAAAAATTATACAATGTGTTTTGATTGTTAAAGAAAAATCATAAATAACAATAAATAAAAATAAAAATTATTTAGTGTATAACTTCGTGCAGCTTAAGATATTATTCTGCAATTTATTTTATGGTATGTTTTTATCTTTAATGAATTCAATTCATCAGGTATTATTTATAGTACATTGTAAGCTTTATAATTATATAGGGTTGGCAAGTAGTATTTTGTGCCACCACAATGCGACTGTAGTAAAATGCATAATTTTATTCCAACTGGCAAAATTTATAGAGTGATTTAGCACTCTTAGAAATGTCTTGAATACAAAACCTATAAACATAGCCCACGTTCTCCTAGCTGTATTGTAGTGTTTGTATATTTATGTAAGTTACATTTGGAAATGATATTTTGTGCTAGAAGTACCTGTGAATTATTTACAGTAAGCAAAGAAATAAATCCTTTTCTAAAAATACTAAATATTTTCCTTTCAATTTTACTTCTGAACAGTTTTAGCACATACGAGTATATGCTATTAGCATACAGGTCTCCTTCTATGTGTGAACATTAGGCTTGTTCAAATTATAAGTTTGGCAATTATGGTTTAATTTAATTAATTAAGACAATTAATTATCATTTTTGTTTAAACAATTAATTAAAAAAAAATAAAATAATTAAAAAAATCTGAACAAAAAATTTAATATAGATGAAATTTGAAGTCAAGCTTAAATTCGTTTTTTCTCTCCAAATGAGAATAAGTTAAATTACAAATAATATTAAAGAAAAATTTAATCTCAAAATAAAAACTAAGTCTAAGTCATTTCTAACAAAATTGTGATACGAAATTACCAAGTATTTGAAGTGGCTTTACCAAAGGCTTCTACGGTAAAATTAGATGCGTAACAACTCGTAGCCTAAAATTATTTTCTTCCCATAAAATTGTTGTTGCTTAATACATACATTGCTTACATTGCTTAATACGTACATACATTTAAGTATACATGTAAATGCAATTGAAAGAACAAGGTAAAACAATTTTTAAGGTGGCAAAATTAAACAAAAAGGAGTATTTCCGTTCATGTGTATGAGTGTTGTTTTTCTAAGAAATATTTGGTACGAAAGATGTTCGAGTATTTATTCAACAGTTTTCATATATACAAACGACTAGGTATATAAACTAGTATACGTTTTTAAAGAGTAAGACCCTTCAGTTCTAAAAGCGTCAATTAGCAGAGATTCTAAACTACATATTCCTATCGCCTCATCTTTTAAATAATGGTTCCAATAATAAAGTAACAACTATTTTTGATATCGAACCTATTTAAATATTGCTTTTGAAGATCGTTGAAGATAGAAATCAATTGGCTATCTTCTGAGCAGATCAAAAACAAATAGGTAATTTGGTAAAAGCTAATGGGATGAACTCAAATTATGCTCGAATTGAAGGTTTAAAGAGAAGCTATGTAGCAGGTTTAATCACCTTCTTAAACAATTTTTAATCATAGATATTTCCTAAAATATACCAAACCCAAAATTGGAAAATAATTTACAGAATCTAAATTGAGTAGAAGATGATGTAGCCCTAATCGCAGCTAAAATGGAAAATATTTATTTTTTTTTTGTAGGGGGGATACCGAAGTAGATCATTTACTTTGTAGGTCTCTTTTCGATCCCCTTCGTTCCGCTGTGATTTCTAGTATTCGACTGGAAATTTACGAATACCTTACTTTCTCATGCTGTCACTAGCCCTTTACTCTCGACTGTAGTGATTTCAGACTCGTGACTGATACATTCTTTCTCATAACGGAGTCTAGGGCAATTGCTAACATTTGCTTAAGGCTAGGTCCATAGGTCCACAGCATCTCCATATAATATGTGTCTGCCCATGGTCCAAAGCCTTTATTAAGACAACCGTTTTCCAAGCACAGTCTGTCTTAACGTCTTAACGAGATTATTAACTTGATAATACTTGAGAGTCCGTGACCTGTACTAACGTAGTTAACAATTTGTAGTCACCCAGATTATATCCAAGCACCTTCTTGGTCTTCCTGCTAACTTATAGTTCTAGTTCTAGTCATTGGTAGAAATCGAACCCGCAACCCCGGACTGATAGAATAGCACGTTACCTAATAGCCCACCGAGGCACCCAGAAGAAAAATTAAACATTCTGTCAACGATATCAGCCATAATGGAACTTTGTATTCATAAAAAAAGTCTGCTTCACAAAACGTTTCTTCAGCGATTCCGATAAACAATGCACTAATCGAAAATGTAGTATTACTAAACTACTTTGGAAGTGTATAAACAAGCATATAAGTGATGGTATAATATAAGTGATGGTATAATATAAGTGATGGTATAATAGAATAACTATAGAATAACGAACTATCTTAGGTATACACCTAGAAAATATCATTAAAGACTAGCATGTGGCCAAGGAAAGAGTTGTGATGTGCTTATCTTTTCCGCTTTGTATAAATGTGACTAAATCGGGTCTTAATACTTCAAGCCTTTGCGAACTTGCACTGTCAGAAGTTTGGCTAAAACATTTTCGGAACCAGCTGTTGGTTAGGTCTTATCTCCACTTTGAGGGTGGTTCTGCGAACTCTGTTTACAATTCGACTTTAATATAGACCTACCTTCATTCATCCTTTCTCAATACCTCAAATTTTATTATTTATAATTTTGTTAAAATTAAACAAGACCGAGGAAAGCCAACACCGATCGAGAAAGAAGGCTCGCATGATGTGAAGAAGTTATTTACTGACATAATGCCGATTTTTAATGGTCAATTCAGAAAACATGCAAAGATTGAAAAGAATGCCTACGCCAGAGGTTAATACGTTAATAGCTATAGACACTCCTGAAGCAATAACCCCTAGGAATAAAGTCCAGTTTCTTGCATCGAGGTACCTTAAACTACTTAACTCTGTGTAAGTGAAAGGTCATGGAATCTATAAATATCATCTGGGCAAACTGAAATTCGAATGTCCAGCAAAAACACGCATTAGACTTGGGACTAATGGTACATACGTATTAAGAGTGGAGCTTTAAAAGTAGCTTAACCAAAAAAACCTAAAAATACTTTAAATTACTTTCGTGGACTGCTGGGTACTCTTATGTTAAAAACTACATATGTAGTGTACGAGTATATGCTCTTGTTACATCTTTGTTTGTACACAGAAGTAAATAACAGTAAGAATTTGTTTATTTGTGTGTGTACTTACAATATTAGTTTACGTGCATTGTTGCATGCGAAGCCTTTTGTATGGTTCTAAAATTACTTTGCAGGGATTTTTGTATTTATTTCTTTGAATATTTTTATAGTGAAAATAAGCTGTGCATAGTTCAGACTTTACTTTCATTCAAAATACCTTTAGCAGCATCTGCAAACATTATTGGGAAACGTTTCTTGTTTTAAATTTCAACCAATAATAAATTCGAATTTATAGGCAAATTATAGGATTAATACGGAATACAATGGTATTCCTGGTATTGCTAAAATGAATTTATTCACTAAATTAATATCGAAACGCTCTTCTACCAAAATAATATTCGGAGGAATATGTTTACTAAAATTAAGAAAATATATGTATATATATTCTACCAGAATATATTGAAGTTATATAATAATATAACAAATCAGCATTCTTAGTAGCTACAAGACAGGCACTATTGCTGAAGATTAAAAAGCGAATTGAAATAGACATAGTTTGTTCACATCTAATTTTATTTTTATTTCTTATACATATTTGTAGAACTGTTAAAAATTATATGAATGAAATATACACCTAATTCTGTTTTTCAGCGGTAGATTGGTTCCAGAAAACTACGTGTAAAAAACCGTGTAAAAAAAGACATTGATCATATACAAAAATAGGTGATTGGTTCCTTATATCTAAAATTAGTGAGAAACGAGATTTTTTTAAGAACAAGAAAACATGTTTATTTTTACACATACATATACATACGTATGCATGTACATATAATGTGTATTTGCACCGTTTATTTGCATCTTTAGTGTATGATGAAGACTTAATAGATAGTTTCGTTTTTCAGAAATCAACGATTGCCTAATTGAATTTTAATTTTTTCGTTTAAACCGAACATTTTGCCAAGAAATGTTGAGCCTTCTCCATTTCGAAGGCGATCTAAAATTTCAATTTTGTTTTCTAAAGAAATGGCTTTACGTTGTATTTTTTTGTTTTTAAATTTCGACGTCTTCTTTTAGAGATGCATTAATAGTTCACAAAATATTCAATATTTAATTGCTCTAACAAGTAAAATATGCTCGTATGCACAAGACAGGGAATTCCTCTAAATTTTTGATATGAAAATATTTCGTAAAATTTAAAATTTAAAAATAAAATCTAAGCTCAAAAGATTTTGAATCGTGCATAATGGAATAAAATCGTGTAAATAAATAATTTTTTGATTTTCAAACCGTGTAAAAACGGAATTGGATGTACTCCCAAGAGTGCATGGAGCTTCGTTATCGACTATTTATTTATTTATTTATCGACAGAGTGGATTTGATTTCTTCATGCGTGGATGGAAAGTCGGGTATAGAATGTGTACTGCAAACTTACGTGAACTTTAGTAGACCAGAGCCTAGAGTTGCTCTGCGGAATGATCTAGTGCGAGCAAAGGACCTACAATAGGCAAACTCATTAAACCTGCAGAATTCGATGAAGGCTACCACGTGTAGACAGACTCGGATGGTGCTAAAAAACCTCTCCCTCAGCAGGAAGAAAATAAAGATGGCTGATCACAATATGGGTACCTTAAGCTGGATAATTGCGTTAGTGGCAGGTCATAGAAACTTTAAGTATCGCCATGATGAGAATCGAAAAAGACGATACTTGCAGATTGTACTGGGAAGAGGCAGCAATTGTGTTTGCATTACCGTCACATCATTCGCTGGTATAAGGCTTACAGCAGAAACATATTAAATGTTAATAGTGGATCTAGGCCTTAGTAAAATTCTAGCTTTTACAAAGACTCCGTGATTATGGTTACCAGTCGGCAGTCTGAAACCACTACCTACAGACAAAAATAATGGCTAGTTTTATCACGAGACTTAATGAAATTAAGATAGTCATGAAAATATTAAAAACCGAAGCTGTTCGAAAAAGAAGCCATAAAGCTAGTACTGTGCTTTAATTACAAAATGATTTTTAAATGCCATTTTCATGCTCTTTTCAATAAGCATAAATCGCTTATGTTAAAGATACATTTTAAATGCCGAATGACCTATAAAAAATAAATAAAAGGTTCTTTTCTTCAAATCAGCCACTTCAATTCACAAATTACTTTATCTTTTGATAATCTATCTACTGCACCACAGCCGATGCTAGTGGTGCAGTCCCCTCTAAGATGTGAATTTCGTCAAAGTCGCTAGCTACTAAGAAGATGTTATTTGAGTAGGCCCGTATAGCACTGAATATAATAACACTGTGGAACAAATTCAAGTTAGCAAAAGTTAGGTCGATTCTGAGAGTGAGGGATGAAAATAGAGGCTAAATTAGAAGACGCGTATCGCGGCGTTTTTTAATGTTAATTATAATTTTTAAAATTTTAGAATTTTATATAAATTATAGAATTTTATATAAATTTTAGAATTTTATACAAATTTTAGAATTTTATCCAGAGATGGGTACCTTTATACAAAATATATACGTAAAAGTCTTTCAAAGCAAAATAAAACAAAATATTGTCAGGACGGACACAATTTGTGTGGGCACATCTAGTCAATCATATTTTTATAGAAAACCAAGCTCATTTCGAGGTAAATAGCATTATTATTAAACAAAGTTGCTGATTATGGAGTGCCTCCAACTCATTATTTTTTTTTGCCAAAGGCAACTGTATCCATTTCGGGTCGGCATTTGACTGCAAAGTTTGTAGATCGATTTTAAAAAAATTCGAACTAACATATTTTCACTATTTTCACCCCTCACTCTCAGAATCGACCTAATTTTTGCTAACTTGAATTTGTTCCACAGTGTAATTTTAAGTTTGAATGCCATTTTATGCCTTAAGTACTTTCCCATATGTGGTTTCTTTAATAACTCTGATTAAGTATTAAGCTAGAAAAAGACCACACAAATGTAGAATAATAAACAGCTGCTGGATATGAAAATAATCACTAATCTGAACTCAGTTCTAAGCCAAAAGAATATACTTCGAACCACTAACTGTGCTTTAGAAGTATATTGGTAACCATATTTTACTGCCAAGTAGCGAACGAGTCGACACATCGACATAGCCTTTTTTGAATATTCACGAAAATCCTAAAGCAGCTAGACGATATTTCCAATACAATTCAGAAAAATGGTAGAGAAATTGAGACTAAAGGTTAAAGAACAAAAATGAACCCAAATAATGTTCACACTGCGTAGGGACTTATTCCCATCTACTCGCATAAAAAACAAATAATACTTCAACTTAAAGCAGCCTTACTTAGACAAGAAGACAATTAAAATCAAAGTTAACACAACTGAGGTTAAAAGCATCTTAACTAAACTTGCTTATTGGCAGAAACTCTATGCTCACCTTAGATTACAAACATCTACCGTACAACACAATCCTCAAACCAATATAATGTTATGGAATTCAGTTATGGGGCACTTCCTTGTGTTTTTAACTTATAGAAAATTTAAAGATACAATAATAAGAGTCTAGGCATGATCAGAGTTGCTCCCTGCTATATAAAAAACTCGTAAATTCATAAAGATCTAAACGTATCATTAATTAAATCATACAATTGAGGAGGTTAGTCACGTTTGAGAATCAAAGAATATGTATTGAATTTTGCGCTAAAAATGGAGCTAAAGTCCTTCAAGCCACTTAAAATGTTGACTGTGTCTCGAAAAATTTTTTATAAATGGTACAAGCACTTTACAAAAGGCCGAGAAGATGTTGAATTTTAGCGATAGATTTAGCTACGAGAATTACAGAATATGGCACCTGGAGTTGCAATCACGTCCACAAGTGAAGAAAACATTTAAACAGTGAAAGAAATTGTTTTGGAAAATCCTAAAAATCACTATTAGGGAAGTTACAGAGGATGTCGGCATATCAATCGGCTCATGCCATGCAATTTTCTAAAATGTTTTGGCCATGAAACGTGTGGTCCCGAAGTTTGTTCCAAAATTGATAAATTTTGAGCAAAACCAACGGCACACAGTGGTTCAGAAACGTTTTTCATTGGCCAAAACTCTGTAACTTTTTAACTAATAAAGATTTTTTAGTAGTTCTTTTTTTAGTCAATAGACAACATCTTAAGCTTTTACCGAGTTTAGGCCTTATTAAAATCGATGCAGCGGTTGCTGAGAAATTCAAGCCTAAAGTTGAACTTTCGATTTGCTTTTCCTAATTCTTGTTGGAAATTCCGTTTCAAATGTGCCAACTCATTTTTGACCCACTTTTCCTTAAACAATTTGGCTCAAATTTGGTCCACGGGTCAATCTTGGATGACAATACAAATTTTGCTATCCTTAGGGTGGCCCCTATTTTCACTGAGGTATTTTCCGTATTTTCATTAGGATTGTCCAAATTTCAACGTTATGCCTAACAATACTTACATATTTCCTAGTTTTGGTCAATTTTAAAACAAAACAGTGTAATTTAATTTTTCTTTAATTATATACATATTTATTTAAATAGATTCTAGGTAAATAAAATAACATTTAATATTAATGTTTGTATACTTTATTTTATTCAAATACTAAATTCAAATTATAATTATTATGCATTTGGCTGGAATATTTCCTGTAAATATTCTATATTCTGCTCTGTATTACCTGTGTCCTGTAGCAGTGCCTTAGCTTCGGCATTTAGTTCCGAATGATTCAAAGTCCATTGACTTCGAATGGTAGAGATGAAGGGATCTGAAGTTGCCAATAATATATGAAATAAATCTTTATTTGTAGAAATTCGTGATATTTTTCTGGTATTATGTTCTCTGTAAAACCTGTAATCCTTGTTTCTTTTTTCTGGGCTTCCTCTGACAAATCTCCAATTGGTAATAAATGGTGCTTAATGACCTCTTCTGCATTATAAAGAACTTTATGCACTGTTGCTGACATATTTCTATATTTGTATTTGGATGTATATATAGCAGCGGTTTCCTTGGCGTAATCACCAAATTTTTTAGCATTAATTACTTCATTGAACGCAAGTACTTCAGTAATTGTTTTAAATCTTGAAATAACATCTATATCAACACCTGTTATATCAGATGTAGTTTCGGGATCCAAAAAAAATCTTCTTACGAAATCAGATACTTTGTTTTTTATTTCCAATTGCGTTTCACTGCTGATAGCATTTATGTTCAATTTTCTTTCAATATGATTTGTTTTTAAAATATTCTTCGGTCAATTCATTATAGCTGAAAGTTTCCATATTTTAATTAAAATAATGTATTTGTTGAAGTGCTATAAAAATAACTTCCAAAAATTTATCAACCTTTTCAAATCGAATTCTTGTCTGACAGTAAAATTTATTTCCAAATTTTTATCCTTATATACTCAATAAAGAAATGTCAAACTTAAAGTAGATTACGTACACACAAAAAAATATTAGAGCTATTATTACCTAGGCTAGCTCAGGTATTTTTCTTTTGTATGGAATTTTTTAAGACAAAAACCAAGTTCAACTACCTAAGCTGATTTGGAAAACGTACAATAAATTTGCCTTTTTAAATCGAATACTTGTACCGAAATAAAATTTATTTCCAAATTATTGTGATTTATACTACATATAAAAATGTTAAACCTAAAGTAGATTACCTAAACACAAAAAACTAAGTTTAACTACCTAAGTTGATTCGGTTTATACAAGTTTTCTATGGGAAGATTTGTCATATACAACTTATACTGGATTTTAAGGAAATTTTACCAATAATTGTTTTGTGTACTAAAATTCTCAATTTTCGAATAAAATTAACTTTTTAGTTAGATTCCTCTCTTTCCCCTTACGTTTTGCTATCTGCAATTTGTACTTTTGGCAATGAATGACTTCTAAAGTAAATTTACTAGCAATTTTGATAGAAATTTGTTTGTAAAAATGTTGAGTATTTTCATTAAAATAGAAAAAAGTGTTCTACAGGCGGATCCGGGCGGGTGCAAAAGTATATATAGGCTTAAAGAAAACACTTTTGCCTTTCTTTGGGTGGTTTCGGTTTTTTGTCCTTTTTTGTCCTTTAGAAGTTATATACTACTAAACTTCAAACTTTGCGAATATATGGAGGTTTCCAATTTTAAACATAAAACCCTATTTACAAATTATACAGAGTGCGCATATACCATTTCTTAAAAACAACAGTTCACCCAACATAACAAAAAAAAACCGCAGCTCAATATCGATAACAGTTTTTAAGAAATCGCAATTAATATGAGATCAAATATTACAATTTTATTTTATTTTTAAATTAACATAAATTCTTTACCTTTAGCAGCATGCCACGCTCACTACTGCGAATATTTTGACCCAATTTTTCGGCTACCTTAGTTTTGATCTGTTTTCTTTCTGGTGACATAAAAATTTTAAGAATCTGTGTCAACAAAAAATATAGGTTTTGGCCAATGAAAATTAATTCTGAACCACCGTGCGGCATTAGTATTGCTCTGGAGTTGTTGAATGACGTCAACGTCGACCCAGGTTTGCTCAAAAGGTTCATAACTGGTGAAGAAACGTGGGTATATGGTTAGGACGTCGAAACCAAGGTCTAATCATCCCAATGGAAGCGGCCAGAACTCAAAAGTCAAAAATCCAAAAGCACCCACAAATGTGACGAAACTTTTCAGTTTTTAACAACAAACTACTAATCCACATTGGCTGATAATGCCAACATTTGAATAACACATGTGTACCAACATAATAAAAATTTCGATAAGGGAATGCACATAGTCCGTGAAAATTCAAAATTTGTCCTTTTCTTTTGAACAGACTTCGTATATTTTTGTTTTTTAAGATATGAGTAATTATTGTAAGTTATAGTGCATTGAAAAAAAGAATAAATAGAAATATTAACATACATGCTTCTCATAAAAATATGATATTTCTTTCTTTTCTGTAAAAGTTTCCTTAAGAAATGTTTTATTAGATTATAACGATTAGAAAAAAATCTATTTCAACAACTGAAACAAATATCTACATTTTAGTTTTTACTTTAAAAGGAATTTATAAATATATCAAATTAAAAAATATATTTAAAACTCAAAAACTCATTTTAGAGAAATTTAATATTTCTTCAATAACTAAGTTTAAAAAATTCTTTCTTGAAAGCAGTACAGTTGTGTGATTGTTATTTTTTTTTATTTCTATAAAGTGAAGTGTAAAATATTTCGAATTGCTAAAACTCTTTTGAAAATTTGTATGTAAAATATTTTATATTTATAAGCTTTACTTTTAAAACAAATTTGGTTTTCATGTATGCTTCACAATTCTATTTACCAACATTGCATTTATAAATATATTTTCTATATATACACTTATGCTCATATAATTAAGTCATGCACATGGTTGTACCAAAGATTGTTTATAATGAACTTATTTTTTACGATTTCGAACAAATTTTAACACAATATTAAATAAATTTTAATCAATTTCAAATCTAGAAAAAAATTTTTCTTTTAGATTAAACTTTATAAAAAAATATTGTATTGTTTACTTTTTTATTTGCATATTTTTTGCTCATATAATTAAGTCATCTGAAAAAAAAGATAGTTATCACATGAAAAAAAGTTGAAAAGCCCCTATTCCCTATCACTTTAGCACATCGTTATGGCATAGTTTGAACAAATTCAGCACATTGCGCTGGACTTAGTTGCTACCATTCCAACTGCATCATTTTCATTAAAATGGGCTAATTTTTGAATTTTCGTTAAGCTACTGCCCTTTTTATAATCCCCTATAGATTTTATATAGGATTTAATTCACGACTTTCTGATGGTTAACATAAGGTCTTCATTTTATTTCTTGCAATTTAATTTTTGACACTATGTGAGCCATTCTTGGGGCCATTATCTTGTTGAAATGTCCAAACTAAAGGTAAAGAGTCCCCATAATCACGTTCCAAATGATATTCTAACATTCTCCTGTTCATTTCACCCGCCATTTTTCCTTCAATTTTAAAATATATATAAACTCCTGATGACAGTATCAAAGAAATAAAAGCTTTTTACAAACAGCATTTTGGCTCCAAATTTCTCGAATTCGCGGCTTAGAGTCACGGGTCGAAATTTAATGTTATCGGTAATGATGGCAAACCATATGTCAGACGTCCACCTCTTCTAGAATATAATCCAAAATTCATTAAAAAATTTTAAAGCATGGTGGCTCGTCAGTGATTGTAAGGGGTTGCTTAACTTCGTCAGGAGTTGGTCCATATGTTAAAATTGAAGAAGAACTGACAAGTAAAATGAACAGGAGATTCTTAGAGGATCATTGCGAAGATGATAAAGCGGATTAATTACCTTTAGCTTGGACATTTCAACAAGATAATGGCCCCAAGAAAAACTAAATTGCAGGGAATAAAATTATTGTTAACCATCACAAAGTCGTGAATTAAATGCTATCGAAAATCTATAGCGGATTATAAAAAGGGCAGTAGTATAACGAAAATTCAAAAATAAGCCCATTTTAATGAAAATGATGCAGTTGGAATGGGAGCAACTAAGTCCAGCCCAATGTGCTGAATTGGTCCAAACTATGCCACAACGATGGTCGGTATAACCATGTGAGTGACTTAATTATATGACAATAAGTGTATGTATATATAGTTTTTAATTTTTGATATTATTCTTTGAATCCATAATTATTTTTCAAGGTTTTTATTTTTACATTTACATTTATTGCTATGATTTTAGGTAATTTTTACATAGATTATATTGTCATTTTGAGCACTTAAAATCAAATTAATTGTTTAGTTATCAGTTATTGTAAGTCTGATTCGAACTGGGCAAACAATTTTTAAGTAATTGTTTAATTTAAGTTTAATTTCCATTATTTCACAAAAACTGTCAATTGTGTTTGTTTTAACTAAATCATTTATTGGGACTTTCACTTCTTATTTGATTTAGCTGAATTATTTGTTTGTCTTTTTTGGTAATTTCAGCAAACAAAAACATTTATCAGATAAACTATTGATTTAATTTTATTTTAATTAGGTATATTTTTCTTTAATGCAATTAATTTTTTTTATATATTATGTGTAAAATTTGTGTAAATTTTTTTAAATTTAAAATTTTTAAATTTATTTTTGCAAACGTTAGATTTAATTGTTTGAATAAAATCGTAGAATTCTTAACTAAACTGAAAACAAAATTAATTATTTCAATATATAAATTTTTTTAGGGCCATTTTTTAAGTAAAAGTATTTTGATTTTAAAATTATTTGTTTGGAACTGCAAAAATAATTTTTCAGTTCACAAACAAAATATTTAAAAAAAACAAAAAAAACGGCCGTGCCGAATCTTCTATACCCTTCACCACGGTGATTTGGTTTATTCAGACATGTACAGCATTATCCATTTTGTTGACTCTTTACTTAAATAAATTCGTATGAGAAAAAATCATTATTCATGAGTTAAAAAAATAGAAGACAAATGAAAACAAATTCCGTTTGCTACAATTGTCGCCGTGTTGTCAGCTACTTAATGATATTGAAGCCGACAGCTACATCGTAAACTCTGACATTGTTGTAGAAATACTTATTTTGCTTAAAATTAAAAAACTTTTTCAAAAAATTATAAATATTTCCTCCAAAACTTTTTTTGCATATGAATTTTTAATTTGCAATTTTGTGACATTTTCTTTTGTTGAATAAAATAAAAATTAGCCTAAGTTGACGACAGCCACAACGTTTCATTTTTGACAGTTTGTAGTCAGTATTCTGATGGTGTCTATGTGTTTAATGCACCTAGGTTATAAAACAGAGATATCATCTATTTAAAAGTCAAACGCATTTAAAAAAATATGTTACTCTATATACACACATACATACATACATATGTATATTCTTAATATTAAATATATGTTATGTAACAGTCATGATTTTCATTTTCAAAGAAATATTGAAATTTTTGTTTTAATTTTTCGAAAATTGTGTGTAAAAATTTTTTGTAAAAATATTTTTTTAAAAATTTTTTGTAAAATTTTATTCGAAAAATTTTTGGAAAATTTTTTAAAAAAATTTTTTTCGAATATTTTTCTGTAAAATATCTTTTTGAAAATGCTTTGTAAATTTTTTTGTAAATATTTTTGAAAAAAAAAATTTTTTAATTTTTTAAAAAAATTTTTTTTAAAAATTTGATTGAAATTTTTTTTGTTAAATTTTGGACCTTTCTCCAATCTATATTGAGTTAGAATGGTAAGAATAAAGCAAAAAGAAATCCTTAAAAAAAAAATTTCATCATATTGACACATGGGGGGTCCTTTCAATTGCTCCTATTTATCAGTGGGTACCCTGTGGGTCCGTTGGCTACCTCTATGCGTATTGCTTTCTATTAAGGTCTCTAATACAAATCAAAGCAGAAAAATCCTACCAATCTGAAAACAAACAAAAATCGCCCCTCGCAGGGGGTTATTGATCACCCGAGATCTGTATGCACTCCTTGCGATCTACCTGTCGCAGTCTAATATTTATTTGACAAAAAAAGGCAAAACAGAATCATTAAAGCCGAAAAAAATTAAAAAAAAACGTAAAAAATATAGGTGGGCGTGGTTTTTGGCCCGTAGCCTCCAAAGGAATGATCCGATGTTGCTGAATTGCAATACCAAAACTTTCGAAACTATGCCTGACAGATTGGTGTGCTTAAATTTTTTGTATCTCTTCTGGTACCTTGGCAAATGACATTACCACACTAACACGGACAGACGGACAGACGGACAGACGGACATCGCTTAATCAACTTCTCTATGTATAAGGATCCAGAATATATATACTTTATGGGGTCGGAAATGAATATTGTAGAAATTACACACGGAATGACAAACTTATATATACCCTTTCCACCTGTGGTGAAGGGTATAATAAACGACGTTCTGAACTTTACAATTTCCTATTTTTCTTAATTTCATTAACAATATCAGGTGTAGGCTATTCTTTTTGATGCTAAGTATTTATGAATTAAAGAAATTTATGAAACGGTTTATATACTACAAAATATATATCATATTACACTTTTTTTTAATTTTTTAAATATTATTTATAGTTAAGTTTTTGCTAAAGCTAAAAATTTTAATGCTGTTTATAGTGTTGATGAAAAAACTTACAAAACTAATTAAAACGAATCAATTTCTTAACTTGACTTCTAAAATGTACAACGGCTTTGAAAGTTTTTCTATTTTACCAATATCTGCTGGTAAATGATGACGAGTAGTTGAGAAGAATCAAGCCAAGTTATACATCGCACTTGATCAAAATGTTTAAATATTCACTTTTTGCAAGAAATAAACCAACAACATTAATATCCACCTACCGAAATTGAATCAATCCCAAATCAATCAGTTATATTTAGAATAAAATTTATTTTATTTATTCACTCAAAGTAAAAACATGGTTAAGTAAAGCATAATATAAGAGCAACATATTATTGTTAAATTATATGGTTGTTGTCAAATTATGGGTTAAAAAGAACGATATAGTATTGTTTAAAACTATAAAATGTCATTTGATAACAATTTTTTATTTTACTTTGAGAGATACATATGTATGTGTGTAGAGGAAAAAAAACTTTCTTATTTTATATATAAATGGAATAAAATACAATCTTTGTACGATTTTCAACGTCCTCCTTTCCTTTATACAATGCCAATAACGAAACGTTAGCAAATCTAACAACCTTAAAACGCACCCCGGGAATATCACCGACCAGCAACTTACACTTCTTCGGTTTCTTCGGTGTAGATTAAGCTATCATCACGAGATGCCGTGGTTATTACCATTCTTCATTTCAGGCACTTACCGACAGCAGAATTAGATATTTTGAGATCAACACCAATTTTTTTAAGTACAACTTCCTTGGCATGTCATGCACTAAAAGGATATCCTTCAGTCTTGAATCTTTCTGTAGTCTTTGTCAGCTCAACCTAGATCAATCCTGCCTTCTAGCAGTGCGGAGACATTTTCTCTAATACAATTTTTTTTTGTTTATTATTATCACAACGATTTCAGTTTTGCTAATTTAGGTATCAATGAAATCGTTATGAAGAAAAAAAAATCAATTAAACATGATAAATAAAAACGCATGAATTTTGAATATTTTGAGGTTTATCAAAAAAAGTCAAATATAATATTCCTTTTAATCAATTTCTGTTTGATTTAAGAATTGTTTACTGACTTTATTTACGGACTTAAATTTTTAAGAACGATTATGTCCAAAAATAAGAAGAATTTACTTAAATTTAGAATGCGTTTTTTTCTTTCCGTGTAGGTTTATTATATTTATAACATAAGGAATGTGGCCTTTAAATGTCAATCTAATACCGAGAATTACACCAGAATACTATACGTTTTTTAATATTAATTTTGGGGCTTTCTTTGCACTTCCTGGTGAAGTACGATTTGATGCAATTTAAAATGATAATTTAAAACAACTGTCTGCCTTAACTTGAATAATAATTATTTTTTTTTTGTGTGTTTTAGGCAGCATAATTGAATATTTTATTACCTAAATCAAAAGCAGTTAGCAAATCAAATTCTCTTTTTAATTATAATTTTATAAAACTTGTGTTTAATGTTTTAGGTTTAGGTTTTATACATCAAAAAATTAAAAAATTTATAACCCATAATCTGGTCAAACGCAAAACATGCATGCCATTCATGAGCTCATACAAATTGGTGTGCAATTAAATATTTAAATTGAATTGTAGCTTCGTGTGGTTTTTTGTTATGGTTTATATAAAAAAAAATATAAACAAAAATACTCATTGTTCCACAATATTTTACAAATATCACAAAAAATTATATGAAAATTTCATTAAAAATCATTTACCGCACCTAATGCAATCATTTAAATAAAAATGAATTAGAAAAATGATCTAAACCTTTCAAATATTCATAAATATGCCATTATGCCTGAGCATCAACAAACAGTTTACTAGAGGAATGAAAATGTCTTTTCGTTTAAATACAAATAATTTAGTTTTATTGACGTAAACATATGTTGTAATGAAAAACTACGAACAGTAAAGAGAAAAAAAAAAACAAATTACCAATATGTTTAGCATCAGGGTTGGTACTGATGTTCTGTTTTTGGTACATTTTGAATATAAAAATTTCAACAGTACGCTTATAACTACGGCGCAATACAAAATTTCATGCAGTTGTTTGTTGCAAATGATTTTATATGCCAAATGTAGTAATTCTGATTTTTAAAACCTAACAAGATTTGCTTAACTCTTATTATATTATTACATAAATGGCCCGATTACAATATCTAGAATATGGATTAGTTAATAAAAAATTAATTTATTTAAACAGAGAATTAATCAAGGTGTACAAAATTGTAAAGAACATTTTTATTATATAAAAATTTCCAAAAAATGTTATAACAAAGTCCATAACAAATGTAGCACAAAAAAGTGCAGTCTAGTACAATTTAAGTCCAAAAAGTATAATTTAAGAATAGGGTTGGTACAATTTAAAAATTTTTACACCATTGTTTACACCATGTTGTGAATACTAAGATAAATATATATGTGCATCCCCATTGAGAAATTGTAATAAAATGTGAATGTATTTGAGAATATTACATTGATGGTGTTCTAACCATTAAGAAAATGACCAACAATTTTGTGTGTTTATATAATTTTCGCAATAAAACCCACCTAAGTATATGTATGTATGTGTTAAAGTTGTCTTTCACCTGGACACAAAATAAAATTTTTCATTTTTTATGATTCTACAGAAACACAAAATGTTGTTAAAAGCCAACTTCTTATGTAGTTTCTCCTATTACTGATAAGCAAGTACAAGGGATTGTCATGGAGTATGTTTTTTTTCTTTTTTATTTTGATTAATCATAGAAAAATTAAAAAACAAAACAACGACTAAATAAAAAAAAAATTTTCTTATTGATGGAACATCTGCCATCAGTATAAGATTTACGAAAGATATTACAGGAATGAAACAACTGTTTTTGAAACCTTTTTTATTTTTTGTTAATTCCACCCCGTAATTTTAGTTTTTTATTACATTTTTTATTTAACTAAGTAAAGTATCGAAATTAAATGTTAAAAAACCAATATTTTGTCATCATATTAACTTTACTTTTAGAACTCTTTTCTATACGTCTTACAATTCTTTTGTCCTCAAATGTGTACATTATTCAGAGTCACGAACTTTGTGATTAAGTGTCGAGCACAAAATGTTAAGGGTTGTTAAAAAAGCTGTTTCCATCGGTTAATAAATAAAATGCGAAAGAAAAAATTAAAATTTTGTTCTTTCCTTCTTCCAATAACTAGAAAACTTGGGCGTATACGTAATACCATTTTCAATATGATCACGTATACGTAATTGCTACAGCCAACTGAAATTAGCGCGTCAAGCATGCAAGCATATTTCCCAGGTGTTCTTCGAGTCCTATCTCCAATTTGAAAATTTTCACCTTCTAAATTCCCCTAAAAAAGTTCCCCAAAATACTCCACTCGAGAATATACTTTTTCATTTAAATTAACGTATGAATAATTGAAGTTCTATTGATTGATTGGATTTGTTGGTTCTGCAAATGTTTTCTTATTTAAGATTTCATTGGTTTCTTTGCCAAAGAGGAAAATTGTTGACACAAACATTACTAGTTAGTATGCAAAACAACCAGTATTTCCACGTACAGAAACAAGGAGGGTTTAGCAGCATCTTTACGTGGTCCAAAAAAAGATGAATTTTAAATTTTCGGGCTGTGTACATTCGATCATAGAAATTTTTGTTATGTTGGTACACATGTGTTAGTCATATGTTGCCATTATTAGCCAATTTGGATTAGTACCCTACAAGCAAGCTGGTAGTCGCCTACAAAGTTAACTTAAAGTGTGTTATTTTACACTTTAAGTTAACTTTTATGGCCTAACTATAAGCTAACTACAATGTAAATGCTAAACCTCCCAAAAATCAAAAATAAAATTATTTTTGACAATTTTGTTTTAAATATTTTTCATTTATTTCTTAAAATTATAAAATGAAAATTTATGTCACATACCTTGCGTTCTTTTGTGTTCTTAAATTATGATTAAATTATGATCTTAATGTTATTTGATAGGCAATATCTTGCTGACTATCGAGCACAGCCCGCGAAAATTTAAAATTCACGTTTTCTTTTGAACATCTTAATAATTGTTTAAAGCTATTTCAATAGCTTTAAATAATTAAACAATTATTAAGATGGTAGAAGTACTTTAGCATATTTTAGCTTTAAATGGAAATGCTGATATGATGATTTTTGGCCATTGTTGGAAATTTCTATTGGAGAAATCTACAAACATTGTTTAATCGTTCTCAATTACTCATTTATTAAATGGGTATGGCTCAACTATAAAATTCGTTTTAAGGCTTCTACAATTAAATTGATTGCTCTGTTAATATTTGTGCTCTAAAACGATGTATTATGTTGTTCCCATATTTTGCACTTATCAAGTTTGTCTTAAGCTCTATCCAATTTAATAAAAAAATCTTAAAATTAAATCTTTACTTATTTTGGAATAACCACTTAAGTCGTTTTAAGCTCTTCAGATTAGTAACTACGATTTATTCAATCAATTAATTACTGGACGATAGAATTAAAAATTTCTGCTGAAATGGGATTGAATTAATAAAAAAAAAACTGTAAAGTTTTATAGTGCTTTACTTCAAAATCGCAAAGTAGGACATACGAAATAATGGAAAACAAACGATTTGAAAACGTTCGTTTTGAAACGATGAATGGAATTTCGATTGATTCAAAGAACCAATTTTATAGTATTTGAATATGGAATGCACATTCGATAATAAATAATCATGTTAAAGAAATAAATTAAAAAGACAACACGAATTTTAATACAAATACAAAAACAAAAACATTTTTATATCCTCATTAATTTTAAAATAGATTCTTCCTATCAATTACCATGACATACGTGATAAGCTCTTTTTTAGTTGCAAAAAAATTTTTTAATTAAATAAAGGAAAATGTTTTACAAAAATTTTCATTGTTTTCCAGCATTCCTTTTTTATTGACCAAATTACTATTTAAGTTATTATCACCACATTGGCTATATAATGTATATAGAAGGTACATAATGTATGGTACGTATGTATGGTACATAACATAATCATGAATTATTATACAATAAAAATTGATGATTTCATATTTATAGGTCATTGGCTTAATTAGATTTTCCTCACCTGTTTTCTTATTCGACAAGGGAATATATTTATGCTTATGTGTATAAGCTGCTGTGTATCCTCATCAAATAACATTAATTCCATCATCATAAATGTCTAAACGTGTTTTAATTAAAGTTTTTTCAATTTTTCCTCCTTGTTGTTATAATAAACACTTGGCATAAGCTGCAATAATTTGGTTTTAATATCAAGGTGCCTTTCGTTATTGGACAAATACTGATGGATAAAAACCAAACCCATCTTCAATTTAATTAAGTGAAAATCATAAAGTTAGCATTTAAGTAAAATCATTTTACACCTTAAAGAACATTAAATAAAAATTTATTAAGTGTTGGAATTGGCAGTGTCTAATAGACTTAATTAGTATAAGAGCGCCATAGTTAAAGTGGCTGCGAATTAATGATTATGGTAATACAAAGAGTGGAGCAGTAGCTAGCTAATACAATAATATTATAAATTAATGAGAAAAACAACATTAGGAAAGCGTTGGTCTTTTTTACCTTATTAATAATCCAGAAATATTATTTAAATTGGTGAACAAATAAAGACTTAAAAGAAATCGTAAAATTAAAATAGTTTTAATTGCTAAATCGACTTACTACACTTTATAAGGTTTTTAGTGATAAATTAAAATGTGTTTGTCTATACATATAATAAAACAGTAACCCATTTCCTGTCTGTCGGACTATTTGCCTGTATTCGCATTAAGTAAAAACTACTGGAAGGATTTTAACAAAATTTATAAATTATTCTTTTTTCCGCAAAAATATCTTATTTCCAACAGAAAGTAGAGAAAAAGCAATGAAAGTACACCGATTTTTTATACCGCTTTAAACGGGATATTTTAACAAGATTGCAGATATTACAGATAGCACTGTTTTAAAATAATCACAATTACTTACTGCCAAATAGCCAATTGAATAGAATTTGTATTTGATTTGTATTTTTGTGGAATTACTATGTTATTTAAATACTTTAAACACCTTTACAGAGCTTTTCAATAATTTTTTGAATTTTAGAATTTTACATAAATTTAAGGATTTTATCCAATGATGGGTACTTTTATATAAAGTAAATACGTAAGAGTTTTAAAAACTTGTGTATAGATAAACATAAATTTTATTAAATAATTAATTAACTAGTACGTGGCTGTATATGTATAATTCTCGTTTACTTAGTGGTGAAATAGATGCAAGCAACTGAGGTTGACAAATAATCAGTGTAATATACCTCCCTTCCGTAACAGGAAAAGAGCATTTTCAGTCTTAAACTTTTGCTCTTAGTGCTTTACTTGATAGGAATGTTTCGAATGGCTGGCTGCGCCCTCGATGTCTCCAGTGCTGTATCGGTCCTTATTGGAGATCACTTACAGACTGCTGAGTTAAGATGATGCGTTGTATCTAAAAACCTTTAAATATTTTGGCCGATTCCAAAATAAAATATGGGAATTCAAAAATAATTCAGTATAACATAACCTTTGACCAAAGCATTTTTTCCTTTTGTTTAAAACAAAAAAATTATATATGAATATCTACTATTTTTTTGTATGTAGAATTGTTAACTACCAAATATCCTTTAGGTATTTATTGCTAAGTAATTTGCTATAAACGAAAACGAGTTTTCAGACAGTTTGTAAAATATTTTGTTAATTTGTATATACAATATAATTTATCAGATTTATTACGCTAATTGTTAACATAATTTTATGAACGTTTTCTACTCGCTAGTTACCTTTTAAAACTTAAGGTCCCTTAGGCATTTCCATTTAACAATATTTTGAATTTATGACACAATTGCTAAACCTGTACATTCATTTTCAAAACTTTAACATACATTTTTCTAAAGTATTTACTCACAGAATAATTGCAACTATTATAAATATTTGAACATAATATTAAAAAAATATATTAAAAAATTAAATTAAATAAATATATGTTTAATATCCCAGTAAACTAATGAATACGCGGTTTTATAGCATAGCATTTACATTGTAGAATAAATTTTTTTTAAATATATGAACTGTTTTTTTGAAAGTGGTATAATTCCATTTTTTTCATATATTGAGATATTTATGGGTTTGCGTTTGAATCAATTTAAAAATATTGGTCAACTTTAGTCAATTCGAGTGATGTTGTTTACACTATACCCTTATAAATTTTCTAATGAAATAATAATTAAAATTATTTGGAAAACTACACGTTTCTTGTAGTTCCACATGGACTTATACCACTTTCAAAAATAACATATTACAAGAAATAAAAACAGGAGCAAATTTAAATCCATATTTTTATAGACATAAGCTTTACCAAAGTGGATTTTTATGTAAAAAATAAGGGTTAAAATGAAATCATTTAAATACATGAATAACCAAGTTTATTAAGAGTTAAAAATGTAAAAATGAAAATTACTTTGTTAATTTTCTTTCACAATTAAAATATTGAAGTATTTATAGTGCAACGGTAGTACATAAAGCAATAAACTCATCATATCGTTATATTTCTCTCTTGTTATGCTTCTTGGAGTTTTATAAAGTGACAACATATTAATTTTGCTGAATTTTTTTGGTCTTCCCTTTTTTCCAAATAAAATAATAAATAAAAAAATAAATAATTAAAAAAAAAATTCTTAACCACCGCTGGTCAATGTTTCGCCTCGGCTTGTTCCTTTACTTGATTTTAAATTTTTTTTGAAGTGTGATAATGTGAAAACGAAATGTTATGCTACGTTAGATTTTTTAACAATCACAAGAATTCTTATTTGATGTATTTATTTATTTATTAAAAAATCCAATGCAAATCTTAATATTCAGTATTATAGTGTGAAATGGGCGCTAGAAAGCAGCGTACATTAAAGTAGCAATAAAAATAATAATTGCAATAAGAAAGTTGTTTTAATTATAATTATTAGGACTTATTCCACTTTCAAAAGAACTATTTGTGCGATAGCATGTACAGCAAGTCTGTTTTTGTTTATTTTATGTCAAAACTCTATTAAAGTTGTAATTGTAATAATGGAGAGAAGGCGTCTATAGCTCATTAAAATTACCGTTAACTTAGTTTTTTTAAAAAGTGGACTTATACCACTTTCAAAAACCAGCTCATATATGAGCTGTGGTCACCACAGTTCCATTTGATTATTTAAAATATAAAATCTTTTCAAAATATTTTGTTTTGCAGCTTATTATTGATCCCCTAAAGTCCTATCACTATGGGTTTACATTGAGGCTTACGTTCTTTAACTGAAAATAATTATAACTGGGTTATGTTCGTATAAAACAAAAAAATTGCCAAACACAGACACCATTAGTGTCAATATTCGCTTTGATTATTATCTAAATATTTACGATTTATAGTGAATTTACAAATATTAGTAGAGACATAAAACGTAATATATAATTTACAATTTTTAAACTTCCAGATAAATAATAAGAATTTTTATTTTTTGATAATAGGCAATGACAATTAATTTAACTGTCAAGGGATAAAAAGAAAATATATTCCAATCGAAAAAGGAAAAAAACAGAAAACATTAAATTGTTTTAGGAAAGAAGGTTTATTTTTTTTAAATTTCGTAATTGTTTAATCATAATTTTATGAAGTTGAAAATTAACTTAAAATAAATATGTAACATATTTCTTCATATTTGGGTTGCCAGCCGAACGTAAGTCCGGAGATGACTCGCCTATAAGGCTCCACCAATCTGTACAATCTGGAACCTATACCATATGTCCCGTGCACAAAAAGGGGATAAAGCAGCGCCAACTACGGAGGAATAAGTCTCCTTCCCATCGCATATAAATTATTTTTCAGCGTACGGTGTGAAAGATTCAAATCTAAAGTTGGTGGGATAATAGGGCCATATCAGTGTGGCTTTGTCTACCACTGACCAGATATTCACCTTTTTTAAATCCTGGAAAAGACCAAAACAAAACAGATCGACACTTCCCATATATTTTCCGACCTCAAGGCTGGTTTTTACAGCCGAATATGCTCGAAGGTGTTTCAAGCCATATTTGAGTTTGGTATCCTTGAAAAAATAATACGGCTGTGCAGAATCTTCAGTTAAAATAGGAAAAACCCTTTCCGAGCTCTTTAGTACCAAACGAGGTTTCAGGGAAGGCGAAAGTATATTGTGTAAACTTTTTAACCGACTTCAAAAAAGAAGGAGGTTATCTATTCGTCTGAATGTTGCTTTTTTTTTTTATGTATGTAACCGCAGAACTCAGCCATTTCTGAACCGATTTTAAAATTTTTTGCTTTATTTGAAAGTTTATGCTTCAAGGTTGGTCCCATTTTAAAAACAGTTCATTATATTAAAAATTAAAGGGTGTCCCCATACAACATACATGTTTTTTACGTGTATTAAGAACCTTAAAGGGCAGCAAATTAAAATTTTAAAAAATTGCGTGCCTCTGTAGCTCCCAACAGCAGAAATTAATAAAAAAATAAATTTAAAATTTAAAGGGTGTCCCCATAGGTGACATAATATGACCTATTTGGGTCTATCTTTTGAACCGTTATAGACTAAACCTTGAAAATTTGACAGAATGTCGATTACTATGACCGTTATAATAAAATGTATAAATACTCAAAATTTTAAATTAAAGGGTGCTCCAATAGTTCATTTCATTTGATGTATATGGCCATACTTTTGAATAGTTGTACACAGACCGCTGAAATTTACAAAGAACCTGTAGTGCTAAGTCAGCTATAACAAAAAGTATAAAATTTTGAATTTGGAACTTAAAGGGTGTCCCAATAGTTAATGTAATTATATGTATGTGGCCAAACTTTTGAACTGTTAGAGACAGACAGCTGAAATTTACAAGGAACCTGTATTGCAAAGTCCACTATAGCAAGTATACACTTTGAAGTTAGAAATTAAAGGATGTCCCCATAAATTACGTAATTTGATCTATATGACCCTATCTTTTGAACCGTTAAACACAAACACTTGAAAATTAGGCAGAATGTCCACTACTTTCTCTGGTATGATAAGAAATATACATATTTGGAATTATAGTGTAAAGGGTGTCCCAATAGTTCATGTAATTTGATATATATGGTTAAACTTTTTAACCGTTATAGACAGGTAGTTGAAATTTACAAAGAATCTTTGTGACCAAGTCCTCTATAACAACAGGTCTTTAATTTAACATTGTAAATTAAAGGGTGTCCGAATAGGTGATGTTATTTGATCTGTGTGCCCCTATCTTTGAAACCGTTATAGACAGAGGCTTGAATGGTGTCCCCATACAAGACGGATGCTGGTGAAAATAACTTAACTTTTAAACAGTAATAGGGAGAGGCTTGACATTCAATAGTGTTTATTTTTTCCCTCTAATTTTGGCGCATCTTTTATTTGGTTTAAATCTAATTCTTACAGATTACTTCTTACATTTTTAGTTTAGAATTGGTGCCCTTCTATTTGTTTTGAAGTCGGTTTTTTTTTGCAAGAATTATTAACATCCTATTGGAAAAGGTTATATGAGATGCGATTGTGAATGGAACTGGCGCAATAAATTAAACAACACATGTTGCTCGTTTACACTGACGATACAGACATCATGGTTCAAACATAACGAGTGGTAACTGCCACTTTTTCAAAAATCGAAAAAAATACCTGGCACAGTGGGTCTGGCAGTAAATGGTAATGAAACCAAGTTGATGGTATCAACGCGCAAGACGTCCAGGAGACCCGAGCAGACAGTGGAAGTTGAAAACTTCAACTTTGAGGTAGTCAGCGATTTTATCTACCTTGGTATAGCCATTGACAAAACAAACAACATCAGTTTTGAGGTAAAGAGAAGAATAATACTGGCCAATAGATGCTACTCACGACGAACAAAAATTACTCCCTAGAAGACTCTGATACCCGTACTCTTTTGTGGTTCCGAAGCATGGGCATTTGCGAAAGCAGATGACGCAGTACTTGGAGTATTTGAGAGAAAAATACCTCGTAAAGTCTTTACACCAATCTGCGTTGGAGGAGAATATCGGTGTCGTATAAACCGCTGTATAAGCTGTATGACGACATTGACATAGTCAAACCTATCAAATTACAACGATTGCGTTGGCTAGCTCATGTTGTAAGAATGGGTGAAGCTGCCCCCGCTAGAAAGTCATTTATATCTATTGTGTTGAAAATATTTAGCTTTAGCGATGAAATGGTCTTGAGCTGAAATATTAAATGTATGAAAATTTAAAGGAATTGAAAAATAACACGGCTCAGCTTAATTACTATTAAAATAAAAGCTAAGAACACACTGCATTTTCGACATTGTCATAATAAGCAACCAAATTTATTTTACAGTAAAAACTTCAAACTAAAGTTCTATATCTAAGGGCCATATTCATAAAAAATATTTTTGGTTTATGAAACGTTTATTGAACAAATTTTGTATGAAAATTTGTTTCATAAACCTTTTATAAAACGAAAATATTTTTTATGAATTTGGTCCTAAATATATATTCAATTTCTGTTGTCATACATTCCGGTGAACACCGTCGTCACTGGGTATTTGTTTGGTACGTTCAAGATAGTACTGGACTTAAATGTTTTAAAAACTTAATATTCTAAATAATTTCGATAGCTTAAATTTTTATATTTAATTCGTCTATTTAAATCTAAATTTGTACAATTTGAAATTTTAATATTGCATTCAATTCGTTTACATTTAACAGTTAACTTAAACCTCAGTAATAATTATGTTTAAAATCACCATTATGATTATTCGATATTTGTAATCGAAAAGCATGCAGAACTACAATTAAAC